>JAKVIS010001010.1:0-44267 GCA_033119425.1 Bufotes viridis
AAAAAAGAATATCTTATTCTCATGGCAACCCTTGTATGTTCATATGCTCATCAAAGAATGGGTTTCCGATTCAGGATTGGCTTCTTTGAGATAGAAGGAACATTTTGCAAGAAAGACTCCCACTCTTAGGAGTGGACCTAGCATTACATGGATGGCCCTAGCAGATGCAGCTTTCAGACAGGAAAACTCCCAGCACATACATCGTATGTAGCCATAACCATTCACCTGACAGAGGAAAAGAGAGTGTCCCTTCATCAAGGAGTTATCCAACAGCATATAGTGCTGCCTGAAGGTTCGAAACTTCCAAATTTTCTATATTTATGCATAAATTTTACCTAAAACGGCATCAGATTTTCACCCAAGTCCAAAAGTAGATAAAAATAACCAAATCAAACAAGTGAGTAAAAAAATTTGACCTAATTCATTTATTCAGAATTATTGAAAATGATCCAATATCACATGGCTGTGAGTGGCAATAGTACGTGGACCTTTGCTTCCAGTATCTGGTGTGACCCCCTTGCACAGCAATAACTGCAACTAAACATTTCTGTAATTGTTGATTAGTCCTTCACATCGGCTTGGAGGAATTTTAGCTCAATGTTTCATAGGTTAGCAAGTTTCCTCCCATGAACTGCTCAGTTGAGGTCCTTCCACAACATTTCTATTTGGTTATTCCAAAACGTTAACTTTAGTCTTTTTAACCATTCTTTGGTAGACCAACGTTTGTGCTTAGGGTCATTTCTTAGGGCTGTTTCTTGGTCAGATGCTGTCATTGCTCCATTCACCCTTTGTGTATTGGGACTAGTGCTCAGTGAACTTCCTTACAGCACTGATAGAGTTAATCCTTCCCTCTTGCTCCCTGTTCAGCTGCTGATCAGCCTCCCTGTTTAACTGGGCTGTGGTTCCACCTCGTTGCCTGAGAGTTGAGGTTTTCTAGTGTCTAGTAACCAGTGAAGGTGTAATCTCTTGCCTCACTACCCGTGTTCTGTACCTTGCCTTACTACCAATTCTGCTCCTTACTGCTTGCCCAGACCTTGGAATCGCTATCTGGATTACATATTTACTCAGGCTGCCCCAACCTGGGAATTGCTATCTGGATTACGCATGTACTCAGCATGCCTTACATTGGACTGTGTTCAGACTACGCCTTTTGCCTGATCTTTTGGTGCTTCATACTGGAGTCTCTGACCACCATGGGTCAATTGCTAACTATACCAGGGCTACTCCAGGAGGTAGCAGCCTAGTTGGTTCCCTGCAGCGAAGTCCACATCCCTGTACAGGGTTTAAAGGGTGAATACCAGGGGACCGTCAGAACAACGCCCTTAGGTTTAGCCCAAAATCAAACTGGTTAGTTGGTGCGGTGAGTCGATACCCCCTGTCTGTTACAAATGTTCTCTTGAGATTCAACTCACAGACAGATATCCTGACATTTTATTTTACTTTTTATTTTAATTTTAATTTGCTGCTATGATTCAAAATTCATTGTTCCATCAATGATATCAAGCTGTCCCTGCCCAGATGCAGCAAAGCAGGTCCAAATCATGATACTGCCACCACTGTGTTTTACAGATAGGATGCTGGACTGCAAGCGTTTTCCTTTCTCCAAAATAAAACTTCTCATTTAAACCAAAAAGTTCTAGTTTGGTCTCATCTGCCAACAAAACATTGTTCTAATAGCTTTCTGGCGTATCCATGTGATGTTTAGCAAACTAAAATATTCTTATTGCTAGATTGTTGTTCAATGTCCTCCTGATGGTGGACTCGTGAATATTAACAATAGGTAATGGGAGAAAGACCTTAAAGAGGCCCTGTCTCCTCTCCTGACATGCCTGGTTCAATAGCTTTGTGCATTCTTATGTCTGTATGTTGTACCATTCCTTTATGATTTCTACTACAAGTTATGAATGAATTGCTAGCAGTCTGCAGTAAGGGTACAGAGGGGAGGTAACCAGTTGGGGGTGTGTACCTGCACAGTCTGACAATGGCAGCACTGACTGGATAGAGTGAGTCTGTGCAGGTACACACCCCCAACTGGTTACCTCCCCTCTGTACCCTTACTGCAGACTGCTAGCAATTCATTCATAACTTCTAGTAGTAATAATGCAGGAATGGCACATCATAGAGCCATAAGAATAGATGCTCCAGAATGGTTATTACATGGGGAATTCATAAAGCTATTAAATCAGGCATGTCAGGAGAGGTGAAAGGTTCTCGTTAAGTTGCTTAGAGGTTACCTTGAATTCCTTTGTGACCTTGGAGACTACTACACACCTTGCTCTTATTGTGATCTTTGTTGGTTGACCACTCCTGGGAAGGATAATAATAGTTTTGAATTTCCTCCATTTGTACACAGGGGCTTCATAGGAACTAATATGTGGCAGCTTCAGTTCATTCCTGACAACTGAAGCTGCCACACAATGTAGGCTCCCCTATCCTCCGCGAGGTGAGCCGGAGCACACACAGAAGAACGCGCTTCTGGCTTTTAGTACATTCCGATGTTGGCATCACGTTTGACCACTTCGTCTGAAGGGTTAAAAGTCTGTGATCGGCAGACGAAACTGCTGTATTTAAAGTCCCAGCCAGTGTCGTACATGTACGGCGCTGGTCGAGAAGAGGTTAAATAAAACAGGTTACCCACTCACACCTGATTGTCATCCCACTGACTGAGAACACCTGGCTCTAATTTTACCTTCAAATTAGCTCTAATCCTAAAGGTTCACATACTTTTGCCACTCACAGACATGTGATATTGGATCACTTTCCTTAATAAATAAATGCCAAAGTCTAATATTTTTGACTCATTTGTTGGTTTTGGGTATCTTTATCCGGTTTTTGGTCAAATTTATGCAGAAATATAGAAAATTCTGAAGGATTCAAAAACTTTCAAGCACCACTGTACCTTTGTTTTACACCCTCATTTGGAGGTGACTTTGGAGTCACCTACTTAGTTACGACCCCTCTCCCCTCCCATTGCCATCAATGGAACTGTAATAGCATGAGAATGAGCAAAGGAAGGGAGAGAGGAGTTTTAACCACAAAACACCAAGAAATGGTGGTTGGCGCCACACCAAAAGTAAGTAGGTAGTTAGTAGGTACAAATGTATATAAATGAATATATATAAAGAGCCTTCCAATGTAATGGCAGCAACCAAATGTGTCAGGACTTACTTCACTAGGGAGGGAACCTGGGGGACACAGTGTCAGTGCTCTACCAGGTTACAACCCCCCCGCCAAGATCGCAGTAAGGAAATCGTCAGATCAACAATGCCGAAAAGTATGTCCTCAGATAAAAAGCGAATAAACACAGGAAATAATCAAGGAGACTTACTTCACTAGGGAGGGAACCTCAGAGATAAGCAAAAGACACTCTAGAGGTTAGCCTCCCTCGCCTGGGTCGCCTGAAAGTTGGTGGGTCCAATCAGCAGGTCCAGTAAAGATCTTCTTGAAATTACCTTTATTGATTCAGACAGGCAGTCAAGAGGCTCAACGCGTTTCGGGGGTTTGATATACAGGTCCCCCTTCATCAGGAGCACTGTAATAGCATGTCAGCTTTCTGCAAAAATGTAAGTCTCTTGAGTAATTACTGTATCTAATATAATAGGTTATAATACATTATAACAACTTAATATGTTTATTATCACTATGTATAATCATGAAGCTCTGCCTTTTCACATAGGCTGCTGTGTCTAAACACAAGCCCACCAGGAGAGCTGATTTTCATTAGAGCAAGAACAGAAACATTGTAACAACCAGTAAGTAAAAGAAGAATATTAAAGAGGTTATACCATGAATCATGTAAAAATGAAAACCAGACATCATATAGTACATGTCAATCCCTTTCTAACAAAGCTAAAACCAGCCCTGTACCTCACAAGGATCAAGAGATCTCACCTTTCATTGCTCTGATTGTTCTGCTAGATTTAATTTAGTCTGCCAGCTCAGGAGTCATGTCCTTTCTTAGGGGATGTGTCCCTCATGCTACAGCTGTCTTCCTGTAACTTCCACAGAAGTTATGGCTGGTGGCAGTTGAAGATTTACACTGAGCATGTGCGACCACCTCAGTGAGGAAGGAAAATAGAAAACAGCAGGTGGCGCAATAGAGATAAATTTGATTGAATGAGTCAGTGACTATACTATAATTTAATTATATGCAATTACAAAAGTATTCAGATCCAGGTGCAGGTTTAAAAAATGTAGAATAATTTTCATAGCACAAGCCCTGTAAGTCCCAGTTACTCCTAGACACATAGAAGGAGATTTATCAAGACTAGAGTTTCCTACTCTAATCTTGATCTCCTGTACAGTGAAGTGATACGTGCGAAGGGTCATTAATAAAGTTTCTGTGTTACGATTGTAGGTAGGAACAGATAAGGACAGTGAGCGATAAGACTAGAACCCAGTCCGCTTTCCATAGCTACTTGCAGTACAAGTCCAAGACAGCTAGACTGCAACTGATCGACGGTCCCTATACTATTACATAGAGTACAGAGACATACAAACAGACAAATACAATACTAAAGTTGTATAAAAATGGGTCAAAACCAGACAAGCCATGCAGTACCAAACGAGAGAGTGGTCAGAAGACAAGCTAGCTGAGATCAGAACCAGATGGACAATGCAGTACTAAACAAAAGACAGAGAGTGGTCAGAAGACAAGCTGGGTCAGAGGAACGAGCAATCTAACAAGCACAGGAACAAAGAACCTGGAACACAGCTAGTGAGTCAGACTCTCACTGGCACTGAAATAAGGCCAGGAAGGGGTTTAAGTAGAGCACCGAGTCCCAGGATCAGAACCTGATAGGTCATGACTTGCAGTTGATGTTAGGGAGGCTCATCCCCCCGTCGCAGCCTGCTATTGGCTGCCCCCTCATTGCCGGATGCTTTGATCTACGCAACAGGGAGATACAGCAGCAGCAGTGCAGGATCAGGAGCGACGTGGGTGCCAGGGAGTGGGGTAATTCTAATCTAAAGGAGGTGCCTGGGCATTGGGGGGGGGGTAATTAGAGGGGTTGGATAACCCCTTTAAGAACTATCTTCAGCCTAAAGAAGAACAAGTCCTAGAAGTGATGATATGGCCCCCACAGAGCCCTTATCTCAACATCCTCAAGTCTGTCTGGGATTACATGGAGAGACAAGCTTTGAGCAAGCCTACATCCACAGAAGATCTACGGTTAGTTCTCCTAAATGTTTGAAACATCCTCCCTGCCAAGTACCTTCAAAAACTGTGTGCGAGTGATACAGATTTAAAGGCAAAGAGTGGTCACACAAAAAACTGATTGGATTTACAAGAGGACATAGTTTTAAATTAGAGGGGCAAAGGTTTAAAAGTAACATCAGGAAGTATTACTTTACTGAGAGAGTAGTGGACGCATGGAATAGCCTTCCTGCAGAAGTGGTAGCTGCAAATACAGTGAAGGAGTTTAAGCATGCATGGGATAGGCATAAGGCCATCCTTCATATAAGATAGGGCCTGGGGCTATTCATAGTATTCAGTATATTGGGCAGACTAGATGGACCAAATGGTTCTTATCTGCCGACACATTCTATGTTTCTATGTTTCTATTTAGATTTCTCTTTTATTCATTCATTTTGCCTTTTGTTAACAGAAAAATTAACTATTAACAACACATATTTTTTAAAACATTTTTAATTTGCAGCATTTTTCCCACACCTGCCTAAAACGTTTGCACATCACTGTATATGTTTTATCCAATACATTTTTTCATTATTGGAATATTTGGGTGCACAGAGATTCGTGGGTGATACATTCTCCTCTACAAGTCGTAGCTATAGAAACACATAACATTAGGCTGTCATTGTAAGACATTGACCTTCGAGCTTTGACCATGTTGTAGTATAATTTCTTAAAACCCCCCCCTCCTCTTACAACCCTACTCCACAATTAAGGACCTTGATTTGAGGGACTGGAGTTGCTTATTGTTGGAAAGGCGGCTCTGTCTTTTCTATGCAGAACACTTGCATAATGAATAGGCCCTAATATGTCTGATGTATGCCCTCCTTGAAGGAACTGTTTAAGTGACTAGCATAGAAAAATATCCAGGGGTCAACTCACCTGCTTGTCAAGCTAAAGTGCAAGCGTAGCAAATACCGCAGGAGGTTAGGAACTCGTGAAAACAATACAGACAACATCCTTTCCTTTCCAGCGACGCTGCTAAGCGACACGCGCAATCCACCGTCGGGGACTTTGGCAGAGTCACCAAGAAAGTTTTACTTTGTGACAACCAGACACTGATTGGCGGGTGTTTTTTTTTTTTTTATAGAGTCAAAAAATCCACTTAAAGTCTAATAAAGCCCCTTTAAAAGTATTAGATGATTTAAATCTGTTTATAGCCGTCTATATCATATAAGAACCATTTTAATTAATTCTTGAGTTTAAAAAAAAAAGGAATTAAGATTTTTGTTTCGAAGGAATGCTAAGCTGTTCTAAACCTCGGAGCTTTGTGTTTTCCCTGTCATTCTAAAGGAGGTGAGGATGGATTAGAATTGTGCTGTAGGTTCTGAACAGAGGACCCCTGTAGGTAGAGCAAGCTTTTCAATCTTCTGATCAACGGAGCTGAAAGAAAAATGCACAAGGGCTGTGTTCCCACGTTCTTTGACAGTTTCCTGCTGCAGATAGCGTCCCTTTAAAGCCCCCTTATGCTCTCATTATCTAAGGGGGGGGGGGGGATAAGGAATAATTTGCCTCCTACAAGCTTTCATATACATGGTCATATAGTATTGGCCTTTCCTATAACCATAATCAAGTTCACACTAATAAAATGATTTTGGCTGAGCTTCCTTGGGAAGCAATTATATTCCTTCAAGACAATGAAGGCCTGAGGTTGTAAGCACCAAATCAAGCTTTCTCCATTCACTTTCTATTTAGCATGGCGGCATTGTAAGCTTTTCTGATTACTACCGGAGGATTCTTAGCCTAAAAATATAATAAAAAATATAAATATGATTGAATGAAAAAACAAAAGAAGGAAAGAATATAATGACTGATAAAGCCCTATGTTCTATAGCTCTGCGGGTGTTCATCCTGAAGAAGATCGTGGACCATTTGAAGACAAAGTCGTAGATAGAAGAAAAACTATTCATGCGGTGTAGTATAAGAAGAAACTACAAGAACATAGATATAATAAAACCAACAACTCAATCAATAATTGCTTTGGTATGATGTGGAAAGAAATGAAATAACAGCGGAACTCGCGGGATGTCTTTCAATGCAACTTTTAGACTTGTTACAACTTTTATGGCATTGTTCGGCCCCTTTCACACGGGTGTGATTTCTGCGCGGGTGCAATGCGTAAGGTGAACGCATTGCACCCACACTGAATCCTGACCCATTCATTTCAATGGCGCTGTGTACATGAGCGGTGAAAATCGCAGCATGCTCTATATACTGCGTTTTTCACCCAACGCAGGCCCTATAGAAGTATATGGGGCTGCGGGAAAATCGCAAGCATCCGCAAGCAAGTGCGGATGCGGTGCGATTTTCCTGCATGGTTGCTAGGAGACGATAGGGATGGGGATCTGATGTTTATTATTTTCCCTTAAATAATGGATGGAAGCAGGTGATTGGACGATGCGACCCAGTGGCATCACTGAAGTGCCTTCACACACCACCCCCCCCCCCCCCCCCAGCTGAATACAGAACAGGAGACCGGCAGCTACACGATCAAATGGAGGAGGTGAGTTAGTTTTTATTATTATTTTTGGCCCAGATTAACTAATGTGTCTGTGTAGTGCCCTGGATCAAGGGTACTTTGGACTATGGACATTTGCCCCTTTTGCTACTATGAAAAGCCATCAACTCCAAACTTTATTGTACTTTGAAGGGTTAATTTGCACTGTATTTATGCTGTTATGGACACTTATACTGTATCATATTGTTGAACTGCATTTATATGTTTATTGTAATATATCATATGTTCATATGTAGTGTTATTACACAATAGCTGAACTGCACTATGGAAAGAGTTAATGCACAGCCAGCTAATACTGAGATACTTTATGACTTTTTACCTAGTAAAAGGTTTGGGGGGGGGGAAAACAGACACACTAACCTTCCATCTCTGGCTTACTGCTGTACTTTATGTCCGGAGACTTGGCTATATCTGGAAAAACTGCTTAGTCATTCCCATAGACTTGCATTGAAACTCTATACAAGTCTATGACAGACAAATTATAACAATGTTTCTTTTTAGGCTGTGCTTCTCTACTCTAAGCCACAGACCCTGGGCCTCCAGCCTTTAACCTGGACTTATTTGCTATTGGGGTGCACCACGCCTTTTCCTCTTTCTGGAGAACAGCAACAAGTGGTGACACCTTGACAGTTTTCAGGGGACCCAGCATCATATTGGGGCCACCTCAAACTCAGCCACTGCATCAGTGCCAAAAATCTGTCTAAAAAGTTGGACAAGTTGGTGCAATTTGGCGCATCTAGTGTTTCTACACTTTTTTTTTACATGGCTTCCAAAGGTGGGAGTTAGAAGAAAGAAGTTGAGCTTTGAGAGAATGGGGAGGGCCTGTGGCACCACATTGTACCAAAATTGATCCACAATTCTAACCTGAAGATCTGTCTCCAAGTAAGTCAACCAATAGTTAGCACAGAGTCAGAGAAAAGTCTATCCCTGCTCCAGATTTATCATGCAGCCTGAGCCTCTGTGATAAATCGGATGTAGATTTAAACAGCCTGTGTAAGCTTACTCCATCTTTAGGATTCGTACATTTGGGCCAATATGCATATTTAGTATTAAAAAAATATTATTCTGATTACTAAAGTTGCTTTTTATCATGCGAACAACACCAAAGAATTTTAAGAATTTTTTTTTTCATAGCATTTACTTCTTTTTTAACTTATTAAAAATAATTGTAAACACTGTAGAACTCAGAAGGTATTATTACTATTTGCATATTCGCAGTCATGGTAGTAGTAGTAGTAGCAGCAACACATTTCTCTACTCATTTTATCACTAGGCTAGCTGTAGCATTTCCAATATTTCTGTCAGCAGATTTGCACCTATGACACTGGCTGAACTGTTACATGTGCACTTGGCGGCTGAAGGCGTCTGTGTTGGTCCCATGTTCATATGTGTCCACATTGCAGAGAAAAATGAAGTTTTAATATATGCAAATGAGCCTCTAGGAGCAATGGGGGCGTTACCATTACACCTAGAGGCTCTGTTCTCTCTGCAAGTGCTGCGCCCTCTGCACTTTGATTGACAGGACTAGCCAGGAGTGATCACGTTAACGCTGCTTGGCCCTGTCAATCAAAGCACAGAGGGCGCGACAGTTGCAGAGAGAGCAGAGCCTCTAGATCATAGGCGTGCGCAGCCTATTGCATTAGGGTGTGCACCCTAAAGCACAAAGACACACGCCGCGTGCGCTTGTGTATGTATGTATTTATATATTATATACACTCACATATATATACACAAATACACTCTGCATACAAATATACAGACCCGCACTCATAATTATCATTATAAACAAAAATAAAAATTATATTACCCCCTGTATAATTTACCCTGATACCCCTCAGTTATAATATATCACTGAGGGGTATCAGGGTACATTATATAGGGGACAACTGAGGAGGGTTAGCACTGTAGCAGGGACAGGGTACATACTTTTTTATAAAGCGTTATATAACTTATACAGCGGGTCTCAGCCAGGGCACTAGGCAAAATTGTTGTGACAGACTTTTTCTTGTAGACAGTCCGGATCGGAGCAGCTGGGCAAGTTCCAACACTATCACACCGCCGCCGCTGTCCTCACCTCACTAGCAGGCGGGGCACGCAGCGTGATGTTAAACTCTGTCGCCCAGACGGGACCACTCCCAGCCTGCGCCTGCACACACGGCTCTGCCCCCACTATGTGAATTACTAGCCACCGCCCGCCGGCAAACCGCAGGTATTGTATTACAGGCGGCCAGCGTAACAGCCAGTGGCGGATCCAGAGCCTGGTCTCGAAAGGGGCACTTCCAGATTGTTTTGTGGCGGACAGAAAATCATGTGGTGCTTACTTTTTTTTTTTAACAATGTGCAGATAGTATTGTACCCCTCCATCCACCCTCCCTCCCCCTTCTCCAACCACCCTGCACCCTTACTCACATAAAACAAGTAATATATATAATGTAGCTTACAGTGAATGACTGTAAATACTTACAGTTCCAAAGACTCCAGCAGCTCAGGATCAGTGCTCTGGGCAGCTGGGCTCAGGGCTGGAAGTGGGCACTGCTCTGCAGTTCAGGAAGGAAACCTATAAGACGCACCGGCCCATAATACTAGGTTTTAGAGGGGGACAATAAGTAAAAAAATATTTTTCATTACACCTCAGGTCAGACCACCAATCAGACCCCCAATGTTAATCAGACCTCAGGTCAGACCACCGATCAGAACCCAATGTTAATCAGACCTCAGCTGAAAGACCCAATCAGACCCCCAATCTTAATAAGACCCCAATAAGACCTCAGATCAGACCCCCAATGTAAATGACCCCCAATCATACCTCAGATAAGAGCCCCATGCCTCTCATCACCCCCATATCAGCTCCCATGCCTCTCATTAGCCCCCAAAATCAGCCTTTATGCCTCTCAGCCCCCATTATCAGCCCTTATGCCTCTCAGCCCCCATTATGCCTCTCAGGACTCTCAGCCCCTATTATGCCATTGCCCCCCCCATTATGCCTCTCAGCCCAATTTATGCCTCAGCCCCCCCATATTATGCCTCTCAGCTTATATTATGCCTCTCAGCCCCCATTATGCCTCTCAGCCCAATTTATGCCTCAGCCCCCCATTATGCCTCTCAGCCCAATTTATGCCTCAGCCCCCCTATATTATGCCTCTCAGCCCATATTATGCCTCTCAGTCGCTTCCCCCCCCCCCCCATATTATGCCTCTCAGCCCCCAGCAGCCTGGCCATTATTCCCTGATTGCCCCCAGCAGCCTCAGATAAAATAAATAAAACACTTACCTCTCCAGCTCCTGGATGGCAAACAGCCGAGAACCAGGAAGCGGTGAGTGCAGATCCTTCACTGCTTCCTGGTCCTCCGATACTAATCAGCGCTGATTAGTATTCACAGCCTTAATGGAAAATCACATTATATATTATTATACAGTATATAGCATTTCTCTAATAATATACTTTAAGGTGAACCCATCAAATTAAAAGTGTGATCTAATATTATAGAGCAGGAGGAAATGAACGGATTTATAATTTTGCATAAAAAGAGTTAGAATAACCTGTATTTCATTAATTTAAATTTGTCTCATTCTGGGTTTAGAACTCAGGCTACTTTAACATCAGCGTTTTCGCATTCTGGATTTGAGATTCGGCAGAGGATCTCAAAACCGAGCCAAAACAGTTTAGTTTGTCCCCATTCATTGTCAATGGGGTAAAAAAAAAGCGAAATGCATGAGTATGCATCAGTTCCGCAAGCTGCGGTTTTGTGTCCGGTCTGCAAAACAGTCGGCTCAGCTCCTCCTGCTCTATAACATGCTGCCTGCAGCTCAAACACCGAGTTCAATGTGACAGGTTCTGTTTAAGGGCTCATGCACATGAACGTATTTTATTTCTGTGTCGATTCGTTTTTTTTTTCCGGACCATATGCGGAACCATTCATTTCAATGAGTCCGCAAACAAAAACGGAAGTCACTCCGTGTGCATTCCGTTTCTGTATGTCCGGATTTCCTTTCCGCAAAAAAAATAGAACATTTCCTATTATTGTCTGCATTATGGACAAGGATAGGACTGTTCTATTAGGGGCCAGCTGTTCCGTTCCGCAAAATACGGAATGCACACGGACGTCATCAGTTCCACTTTTTCATTGACTTGCAGGGTATAAATTGCATAAAATCTTTTTATTATTATTATTATTTTAATCCTAACTGATGGCATTTGCTATTATATAAAAAAAAGGCATTAAAACTCCAGGATACACTGGAGGAGAGCCAGAATTCTGGCATAATTTTCTAAAAACAAACAAACAGGCGTACGTGCTTTGCACCACATTTATTAAATGTTTTAGATTTGTAAGTTGGGGGGGGGGCTTATCTGGAAAGGGGTGTTCTCTACTGGGAAGGGATTTAGTGTAAAGTATGACCACTTGCATCAAAACATGTGCCAAAATTTTGGCATAAAATTCTGGCATTAAGTATCATGGTAATTCCTCCTTCATCTGTTCTATTCATTATCGCCATCACATTCCTGATTACAGAGGAAGATGTGCTGCCAATAATGGGCAATTTTCAGGGGCGTAGCTATAAGGGAAGCAGGGGAAGCGGCTGTTTTGAGGTCTGAACTCAGAAGGGGAGGAGAAATAAAATATTTTATTGTCAGGGCCCCGTCAACAATATTATACAATGACATTATATACAGAGACACTGTAGAAAACCGGCCTCGTCTAAGAGCGTTACATTATTGTTTATAAAGTTGTGATGGCATTTATCCTTGGGTGAAGGGTTGTCCTGGGCGACTTACTAGGAGCACAACCGGCTGTCTATTGCCACCAGAGTGACGGCAGGTGTAAGGGCATATCTACCTTTTTTGTCAATCACAGAGCCATGCAGGGCCGGCACTTCCATAGAGGAAAGGGGGGCAATTGCCCCCAGGCCCCGAGTCCTTAGGGGCCCCCGGCGCCGGTCCGCAAACTAACTAGACTGTCTGCTACTTTGCTGCGGCCGCCGGCCGGCTAACAGCGCTGAAAGTGCACATGGACTAATGGAAAAGAGTGAGGAGGGGGCGGGGCCCGCGGACGCTGTGAGCTACGCTCTGCTGCCTCAGCCTGCCTGTCTCTTTAAGAGAGCAGTGGCTGCTGGAGCGTAGCTGCCAAACAGGCACGTCTTCGTGTTTGACATTGCCACTGAGCTCCGCCCCCAGAGAGAAGAAGGAAGGAGCGAGCGCCAAGCTCCAGCCAGCCACAGACTCAGTCTCTGCCAGGGAAGGCCCACACACAGCCTGAGCCAACTTCCAACAGGTAGGAAAAGATAACAACTGGATCCCATCTGCCACTGGCCCATGTTGGAGTTGGAGAAATGTGCGGAGGGAAGTGTGCTGCCATGAGAGGGGGAGGGAGGGAGGGAAGTGTGCTGCCATGAGAGGGGGAGGGAGGGAGGGAAGTGTGCTGCCATGAGAGGGGAGGGAGGGAGGAAGTGTGCTGCCATGAGAGGGGGAGGGAGGTGTGCTGCCATGAGACGGGGGGAGGGAGGGAAGTGTGCTGCCATGAGGGGAGGGGGTAGGGGAGTGTATTGCCATGAGGGGGAAGTGTGCTGCCATGAGGGGGGAAGTGTGCTGCCATGAGGGGGTGGGGTAGGGAAGTGTATTGCCATGAAGGGGGGGAGTGTATTGCCATGAGGGGGGGGAGTGTATTGCCATGAGGGGGGGAATGTGCTGCCATGAGGGGGGGGGAGGAAAGTGTGCTGCCATGAGGGGGGGGTAGGGAAGTGTATTGCCATGAGGGGGGGGGGGGAGTGTATTGCCATGAGGGGGGGGGGAAGTGTGCTGCCATGAGGGGGGGCCCTTATTGTTTTTTGCCCCAGGGCCCCATTTGACCTAGAACCGGCCCTGGAGCCATGGCACCAGTGGTGATACCAGGGAACAGTTTGGTGCATAGGAATTGCATTGTGAAGTTCTTTAGAAGAGGTCATTGGCTATATTAAGGCAGGGTTGGTGCCAAAAAAGGTGGTTGGCCCTGTGCCCAGGTCTGAAAGTCTTCAAAGGTGATGCAGGGTCGAAGCCAGTTTGGAAAGTGTTGACTGGGAAAACCAAGGGATCAAAGCTGACAGCAATTGCTGTGCAGACTCAAGCCGCTAAGCTTAAAAAGAGGTCCTTACTAGACTGATAAAAGCTATAATACGCAGCTGCTTGCAGCCTGAGACCTGCCTTTACTACCCTGTACAGTGAGGGTAGACATAGTAGAAAATATTGCCTGTGAGACTTGTAGAGACACATTTTTCTGGATGTAGTGGGCATGGACATCCCAGGTCCAAAAAGTGCGCCTGCTCCAGGTATTCTCTGCTCCAGTAATCACCCCCTTAGTGCCCTGCTCCAGGTATTCTCTGCTCCAGTAATCACCCCCTTAGTGCCCTGCTCCAGGTATTCTCTGCTCCAGTTATCACTCCCCCTTAGTGCCCCTTGCTCCAGATATTCTCTGCTCCAGTTATCCCCCCCCCCTTAATCCCTTAATGCCCTCGCTCCAGGTATTCTCTTCTCCAGTCCCCCGCTCCTATTTGTGCCCTTGCTCCAGGCACTATCTGCTCCAGTTATCCCCCCTTAGTGCCCTTGCTCCAGGTATTCTCTGCTTCAGTTACATCACCCCTTTAGTGCCCTTGCTCCAGGTATTCTCTGCTTCAGTTATCACCCCCTTATTGCCCTTGCTCCAGGTATTCTCTGCTCCAGCTATACTCCCCCCCCCCCCCCCACTTAGTGCACTTGCTCCAGTTGTTGCAGATATTCTCTGCTACATGTAACTCCCCCCCCCCTTAGTGCACTTGCTACAGTTGTTGCAGATATTCTCTGCTACATGTAACTCCCCTCCCCCCCCCTTAGTCTCATGCTCCAGGTGTTCAATACTATAGTATAGTAGGACAATATTTTACAGCAGTGCAGAAAAGCAGTCCGTGGCAGATGCCATAGATAGGAATACACAGCAATCATCATCTTGATTCTTAATGAGTTAAGTAATGAATGGGAACTTTTAATTGACTTCTTCAATGGCTTTTATGATGTGGTAACGTGCCATGACGTGATATCACACTCAAGTTTAGGACTGCGCCACCTGTGTGGTGTTTTTTTTTTTCCTTTGCTTTTTAACGGATGAACAAAAGTTCACATTTCTCTTCACTCATCGTCCGCATAAGCATGTGGTTTGGCATGCAACAACATTTTTTATTGCGCTAATCACATGTTAAATGCCTGCATACTAGATGTACGTTTAATTAGGCATTGGTAATGACTCCTGCCTCGGATGCCCTGTACAGAGGCCAGCCATTAACTGAGAGATAAAGAACAATTGACTTTTACACGTTAATTACCACTTACTGGCCAGTCCAGAATCATTACGTAGCACCGACTGATAGGTTAATTAAATGTCTTCTAATGGTGCTTTCCTAGGCTTTAATTAAAAATGTTAATTTGCTCTAATGTGATGCTATCTGCATATAGAGCCCGGGACCTTGATGAATATCCTGTGTTATTTGATTATTTTTTTATTATTATTATTGTTTAGGACAGATTCACACAGGTTGTTTTCTGACATTTACAGTCAAAGACATGCAATGTACCACTTTTATTTTATATTTTACTGTCATTATGCTTTTTGCTATTCCACTTCTTGAATTATCTTTTTGGGGATTGTTTTGCCTGTATTGGTTTCATCTGAAGAATAAAAGAACTATAAAAAAATATCTGTAGGAAAAAGAGCCTCTCACCCCAAAAGTCTTGCAGGTGAGACATGTCTATTTTAGTGAATTCTTTTATTCCTAATTAAATAAAAAATCCAAATCACTTTCTCTTAAAACTCCACCTTGTGTCTATTTTTCTGTTATTCCTTGTAGAAATATATGAATGGACATTTGGGCATTACTAGTAACATCCAGTTGTCAAATTATTCAAATTATTCATAAATATTCTTGAGGAATAATAGAGGAACAACGCAACAAAGCGTTATAACTAAAGATGCAACAGAATTGTTATTTCATGAGTAATACATGTAGTTACCGGTACAGACGTCAGGATAGTGAACAGGTCCTCTTTGCCCATTATAAAGATCCTATTTCCATGTATCCATAATACAGCACCCAATGGGCCTATACTATGCCTGTGTCCTTCAATTTTATACATTTTCTTTAAATCTCAGCATGTTCCACTCCACTTAAAATAGTTTTTCATGACAGATATGGATGACGTATCCTTAGCATAGGTTACCAGTATCGGATTGTTGGGGGTCTGATACCCAGCACCCCCACCAATCACCTATTTTGAAAAGCTGTCGGTACTAGAAACATAGGAGATTTTTCAAAATTGTTACAAGGGAAAACTAGCTTAGTTGTCCACACAGCCTAGTTGCCCACTGCACAATTTTAATAAATCTCTACCACAGTTTATGACAAAAGCAGCTACCCGATTAGTGGGGGTGCCAGATATAGGACTCCCAACAATCTGATATTGATGACCCCTTTTATATTAAGGAGCCATTCTCCCTAGAAGCATTTCTTCCAGGGAGAATATGATGATCCATGGAGGCGCTATTCAATTTTCACATAGAAACCTAAGGTCCCATCCTAGGATACAATATACCCTCCAGACATAGCTCATAAACATGGTGTGGATATTGCCTAGCACACCCTTCCTACCACTGCTGGACTATGTGTGATTTGTTTTCTGTCCGTGAGTGCCAGATTATGGCTCTGTTATATGTTTGCTTGAATGAGCCTTTAATCTAAGCAGTATATTATATTACAGACGTAAGATCAGAGCAAATATATAACCTATCTTTACAGGATGCAATTGGATTTTCTTTTTACAATTCAGTACAAAAGGATACAATAAAGAAGGGTTACACAATTCTTAGCGAAGTGCTATGTAAATGTGAGGCAAGGACGGGGTATAGTTCATGACATTACCCAGTTTGGACTGCTGACCATTAAAGTTGTAATCAGAGATGAGCAAATTTCTTAAAATTTGTTTTGGGTCCTATTCTAAAGAATTGGTCAGAAAATTCAATTGGGGTTTGAATCTACTTGAGTCAAAAGTGCTTCAACTGGCCTGACAAGCCTTTTTTCTCTCATCTTTCTCTGTTTTGTTTTTGTTTCTTTTTACATTTTTTTCTCTTTCTTTCTCTGTCTCTCCCTTTTCAAGCTCTTCAATAGAAAGATAGCAATAGGTATACCAGTATTTCTTTGGTTAAACACATGATTGGAGGTGTTAACAAAGACCCTGTTTAAAAGCACACTGTGCCGTTGAATTTTTATGCTTTTTAAAATTAAAAAGCATTCCTAAAATGTTCCCTAATGGAAGGCAGGTGCATGCTGGTGTTTAGACAACCACACAGTGGTGTTGGAAAAAACTGTGGCTTGTCATGAACAAGTGTCCAAATATCATGCTGTAGCAGGGGCAGGTGCCTACCTGTGTTTAGTAGTAGCAGCAGCAGCAGCAGGACACTTTGGAACCTGAGAGAAAAAGCACATGTGTGTCTGTGATAGGTTAGGAGTAGTATGGGCAGTAAGAGCCATGGCTGCTACAGTTCAGAACCTGATGAATAGGAGATATGTAGGGGTAGGGGTAGCAATAGTTGGAGGATTAGCAGCTATGGTGGCAGCAGTAATACAGTATGGACTATGATGAACAGACAGACAGCAGCTGTGGCATGATTGGGTCAGCAATAAATAGCTACTGTTAGCAGTATGGACCCTGATAGATAAGGTAGAAGATGTGTGGTTTTGTAGGGGTAGTAGTAGTGACAGTAACAGCTGGGGCAGCAGTACAGTATGGAAGAGTACAGAATATGATGGACATTAGATGTGTGGCTGTGTAGAGGTAGTACTAGTGGCAGTATGGGGTCAGCATGAGCTGCATTGGCAGCAGCGGCAATACAGTATGGGACAGAATGAACAGGCAGACAGCAGCTGTGACATGGTTGGGCTGGCAATAAATAGCCACCGTTAGCAGTATGGACCCTGACAGATAAGGTAGAAGATGTGTGGCTTTGTAGGGGTAGTAGTAGTGACAGTAACAGCTGGGGCAGCAGTACAGTATGGAAGAGTACAGAATATGATGGACATTAGATGTGTGGCTGTGTAGAGGTAGTACTAGTGGCAGTATGGGGTCAGCATGAGCTGCATTGGCAGCAGCGGCAATACAGTATGGGACAGAATGAACAGGCAGACAGCAGCTGTGACATGGTTGGGCTGGCAATAAATAGCCACCGTTAGCAGTATGGACCCTGACAGATAAGGTAGAAGATGTGTGGTTTTGTAGGGGTAGTAGTAGTGACAGTAACAGCTGGGGCAGCAGTACAGTATGGAAGAGTACAGAATATGATGGACATTAGATGTGTGGCTGTGTAGAGGTAGTACTAGTGGCAGTATGGGGTCAGCATGAGCTGCATTGGCAGCAGCGGCAATACAGTATGGGACAGAATGAACAGGCAGACAGCAGCTGTGACATGGTTGGGCTGGCAATAAATAGCCACTGCTAGCAGTATGGAACCTGACAGAGAAGGTAGAAGATGTGTGGCTTTGTAGGGGTAGTAGTAGTAGTGGCAGTAGCAGCTGAGCAGCTGACAATGGCTGTGGCATGGTTGGGCCGGCAATATATAGCCATTGTCAGCAACTGCAGATCTATTCATCGGCCTCAGCAGGAGGTATATCAACATTTTGTCTGATTGGGTGTGATAATGCAGCATTGTACAGTAATGGCAAAGTGAATAAAATTTTTAGCAATTCACATTTATATGTGCAGCTGAAACTGACGACCTGTGGTGCAGATATTAATTCTGCAGCATGTCAATTTTTTATAGTAAATTTTCTTAGTGGATTTCACCATTTCAATTAAAAAGATAGAAATCTGTGTCTGTCTAATCAGCAGCTTTTAGCAACAAAATCAGCAACAAAAATACACCACTTGGTGCGTTGTTTTCTCTGCAGAATATCTGTGCCTAATACGTCACAAATGAACCTACCCTTCATCAATTTTTTAGGGGACAATAAAGATCATTTTTTAAAATTGTGATGAAAACCTGGACCTGGAGCTTGCGGACAGCAATGATTTAGCAAATTAGCAGTTATTTGATAAGCAGGCATACAGATCTTCGGAAGACAAGAGAAATCTTTATATTTTTTAATGAAAAAGAATTTCAGTTGGACAAAGTTCAGCATGATATATAAAAGGGCAGGTCATAACTCTGATATACTGTAGATATTTTTTTGAAGACATTTTACATAACTTTTTTTAAACAAAATTGAAACTTGTACAGAGTCCAATACAATGTATGTTAGGTCACGTACACAATAGGATATTTTTTTGCAGATATTTTTCAATCATTATATTTAGAAAATAATTTCCATTTGGACAGAGTCCAATACAATAATGGCCGACATTCTATAGCATTCCCAACATCCGAGCTTGCCCTATGTCTGACACAGCTTTTCAGCTTGCACCAATATAGTCCACTATTAATATATATGTCAGGTTAGGTACTGTACTTAGGTTAGATACTTTGCAAAATAGAATTTTTGTAAAAAAAAAATTTTAACAGTTTTTTTTTTAAATATGCACAATTGGACAATGTCTGCAGCCAATCTATATACTGCTGGTGATGCTGGAAAATTCTAAATTCTTCATTCCCTATGCCACATGTCAACATAGCCCTAAGTGGCCTTACATCTAGATGAATGTCAGTGAAATTTGCCAAATTTCGGTGGGACCGGCTGATCATCTAATGTGTATGGCTCCCTCCTGACTCTCCCCTGATGACAGATGTTAGGAGGTAGAAGGCACGGGCAGTTGGATTTCAACATCCCGATACTTTTTTTCTTAAGGGCTCATGCATATGAATGTATTTTTTTTCTGCATCTGAAAGACATTTAGTGCGGGTTGGTTGCAGCACCATTCACTTCAATATGGCCTGAAAAGATGCTGACAGCACACCGCGTGCTGTTCGCATCCATATGTCCGATCTGTGGCACCCGCAAAAAAATAGAACATGTCCTATTCTTGTCCATTTTACAGACAGGGATAGGACTGTTGTATAGAGGCCAGGACGTTCCGTTCTGCAAAATGCAGAACGCACGCGGCCAGCATCTGTATTTTTCGGATCTGCAATTTGCAGGCCGCAAAATAGGCTAAGGTCGTGTACATGTTTCCTAAGGGAGAGCTAGAGCTAACAGCTAGAGATGTTCCCTCTCCCCTCTCCCTATTGAGAACACAGGTACCTTTGGTCCTGAACTTAGTAGGTATAGATGTCAGCTAGGGGTATGGCCACCTAACTGGGGGAGAATTGTAGAGTAACCTACAGCATTATAGTATGTTTATTATTGCCACAGATTTAGCACTGAAAAGCCACGGATTTACCCCATTGAACCACAGTGGAGCCTATTTAACATGCGGATCCATATGCCAGTCCATGGAACAATTGTGAGTTTAGCAGCCTACTTGTCAATTATCTTCAAAATCTACAGCAAATCCAAAATGGAAATGCTGACCCGAGTGAATAGAGCCAAAAGGTTCTACATGCAGCATTGGGGTTAGTTTGGTGTTACATATATAATGAAGGAATAGTTTCTTCAGAACCCACTTGGCACTATACGTATGATTTTTACTTTTTCGTAACTTATGCTTAGGACTGTGGAGAACCGTTCGGCCTGCCTTATATAAGTCATAGCACGCAGCCCCAGGTAGACGGCTGTTTGTTTTAGAAAGAATGCAATGTTTCTGCAAAGTACAAAGCTCCCTTCCATAAAATGAAGATACCTTTAGTCTCTCGTCTCATTCCCATAGGAGTTTATCAGATCGGAATGACAATTGCTGAAACCAGGGCAGATTCCGGACATAAATGTTTGAGATAAATGGAAATAAAGATCCTTTTGAATCTCCCAAAGCTTGTAGCGGAAGAGATGTTATCTGTAATCAATAGGTTGTAAATGAAATAACGTTTTTACTGTGGTAATATTGCTGACAACACTCCTCCCCAATGATAGCTTCATTTATCTTTAGAATTGTTTTAAACATTAACCCTATAAAGTATATCATAAAAACCTCGTAAAACTGTAGGCAAACACATTCCGGAAAGCGGGTGGCAGACATTTTAAGGTCACTGGGACAAATGATGGATTTGTGACTTACTGCCCAGACGAAAATTTGTCAACTCCAGGTTAAGACCTTTATGCACGCAGCTGTATTTCAGATCTCTGTGGAATTATATGGGTCCATATAGCACCTCCACGCACCTACCCAAGCCGTCCCAGTTGCAGGGGAACTCTGACCAGCTGCAGTGTCAAGTCACTTTTAGGGCTCTGTTGAGTTTATTTAGGCCTTACTTTTCAACAAACTAGCTTGGGTTCATGGAAGACTAGGATTTGGTAGCCATGCACCTTTTTCCAAAGCACAATCCCTTCTTTTGGGCCATGCCCCTTTGTGTGCCACCTCCCCTTTCTCAGCATTTGGCCACCGGGGCTGTGTCTGATGATGCAGCCCCAACACCACACACACAACTAGGGTGTTATATTGAGGATTCCTCAGCATTCAGAAGATTTTCCAATTCTTTAGGGACTCCGGAGATCTCCTCTTTAGTTCCCTGAGAGTTGGCAAGGAACGACCGCTTAGGCCTCTTTCACACTTGCATTCTGAGGATCCGGCAGGCACTTCTGTCCCGCCGGATCCGTCAGAACGCAAGTCGCCTGAAGCATTAGAAGACTGATCAGGATCCTGATCAGTCTTCGAAATGATTTCAGGTTACTATGGCAGCCAGGACGCTATTAAAGTCCTGGTTGCCATAGTAGTAGTGGGGAGCAGTATACTTATAGTCCGTGCGGCTCCCGGGGCGCTCCAGAATCACGTCAGTGCGCCCCATGCGCATGGATCACGTGAGGGCGCCCTGACGTCACTCTGGAGCGCCCCGGGAGCCGCACGGACGGTAAGTATACTGCTCCCCCGCTCCCCACTACACTTTACCATGGCAACCAGGACTTTAGCGTCCTTGCTGCCATGGTAACCAGTCAGAAAAAGCTAAATATCGGATCCGGCGAAGCGCCGAAACGACGTTTAGCTTAAGGCCGGATCCGGATTAATGCAATAGGCATTAATTCCGGATCCGGCCTTGCGGCAAGTGTTCAGGATTTTTGGCCGGAGCAAAAAGCGCAGCATGCTGTGGTATTTTCTCCGGCCAAAAAACGTTCCGGTCCTGAACTGAAGACATCCTGATGCATCCTGAACGGATTTCTCTCCATTCAGAATGCATTGGGATAATCCTGATCAGGATTTTTCCGGCATAGAGTCCTGAAGACGGATCTCTATGCTGGAAAACAAAAACGCTAGTGTGAAAGAGCCCTTACTTCCAGCATCCTGGTGATCATGTGACCAATCACATGACCACCAGGATAAATAGAGACAGCGGAAGTAGGGCATCTATTGTATAGAAAGCTCTTAATGAGAGTTGCATTCCTGAGAACAGAGAAGACAGAAGCAGTGAAAACCACTTCTTTCTTATCTCTGATTGCTAGTGAGACCTGGACCCACTGTGGGACCGCCCACCAGAAATATACTGCTGAAGGACATTAACCAATTAAACTTATGAAAAGCAATTAGGCAAAAGCCAATAGCCAATTTTTGAGACACCATTCGAGTAGTTGGAACTTTGGAAAACCTAAAAATGTTGGGTATTACTATTGAGTCAATCTGTTGGACGAATGTCTTAATCTTTTTTTTCCCGTTAACCGTTGCTGCTATGTTCCACATGTAGGGTACTACTGTAGAGTGTAATATAAAAGTATCATTGTAATTGGTCAGACATTAGTATTTCTCACGGTCGGACTGGCCCAGCAGTTTACCAGAGAATCCACTTGGCCTAGGCTTTGTTACAATGATAGACCACTAAATGCTATTAGGGCTTAGAGCAGAGGTGACATTGAAGCCCATCTATTTTTTATGGGATGATCACAAATAACCTTTAGATAATGAATTTGATGTGCTCTGTGTATCCAATGGTAGCAAGAAAGATTATAATTAAAAGTAGATGTGTACATCTTCTGTATTGATTGAGGAGGACCCTGAGAATCAATTTCTTTGGTGTACCCAAGGCAGTTCAGTCCTATACTTGCTACCAGAAACATACTGCTTAAGGAAACCTTAAATTGGGACAGGGAAGGATGTTAGTCACTGATAAGACCACCCACTTCTAGTGTGTGTAGGAATCAACCCCATGGTATCCTCTAGTGATGGACACCATGGGTTTGATTCCATCGATGGCAAGATCTACATAGTGTTTGGATGTTGCACCCAGGGCCGACGCGTCCTATACACGGAATAGGCTGCCGCGTAGAGCGTCCCTTGGGAAGGGGCGTTGCTAGGAGCGCCGGCCCCACCTCATGCTGCAGCCGCCCAAGCGCTCTGAATTGAGCCTCTGGCGGCTGCAGCACTGCTCGGGCTGGTGGATCCATGAGGGCACACCGCCCGGGCGCACCAAGAGGAGAGGAGCTGACAGGGGGGAAGCGCTCAGCCCTCCCTCCTGTCACTCCATTGTAGCGTGGCCGAGCTCTTTATGGTCCGCGGGCACTGGAGCATCTGTCTCCTGTACCGGACGGACATGAAGTGCGCACACAGTGTGCACTTCCTGTCAGTCCCCTCGGGTACAGGAAACAGGGGGGGGGAGAAAGAGAATGACGGGGAGGGGTGGGAGTGAAGAATGACAAGGGGGGCGGGGGGTGAAAAATGACAAGGGGGGGAGAGAATGACAAGGGAGGGGAGTGAAGAATGACAAGAGGGTGAGAGAATGACAAGGGGGGGCGAGTGAAGAATGACAAGGGGGGGAGTGAAGAATGACAAGGGGGGGGAGTGAACAATGACAAGGGGGGAAAGAATGACAAGAGGGGGGGAGTGAAGAATGACAAGAGGGGGAGAGAATGACAAGGGGGGGAGAGAGAGAACTGGCGTTAGTTAAAGGGGTTCTGCAGTTTATTTAAACTGATGACCTATCCTCTGGATAGATCATCAGCATCTGATCGACAGGGGTCCGACGCCCGGGACCCCCGCCGATCAGCTGTTTGAGAAGGCAGTTGCGCTGGCAGTAGCGCCTCAGCCTTCTTGCTGTTTACCGCAGTTTCAGTGACGTCACGATTAATATCACTGGCCTTGGCGGGGTTAAGCTCTGTTCACTTGAATGAAGCTTAGCCCCACCCAGGCCAATGATACTAGTCGCGATGTCACTGCGAGAAGGCTGAGGCGCTACTGCCAGCGCCGCTGCCTTCTCAAACAGCTGATTGGCGGGGGTCCCGGGTGTCAGACCCCTGCCGATCAGTTTAAATAAACTGCAGAACCCCTTTAATATGGCAGATCATATGGGTGGGGCATTGTGATGTCACATGGGGGGGGGTCAAATTTTTATTTTGCCTAGGGCGGCAAAAATCCTTGCACCGGCCCTGGTTGCACCTCTACTTCTGTTTACTTTTAATTCCTTGAGTTCACTTTAAAAACCTAGTGAAGAGCCAAAGGTGAAAGGTAGCAAGTTAAAAACGGCAGATAAAGGGGTTGAGCAACTTTTTGTCAGACCACACAGATTGACTGGATCCATGTTGGTGATCATACTTACCTGGTCTCCGCCGCTTTGCTACTGCTCCATCCCTCTACCAGCTTTGCTGCTCCCGGGTGTGCTGGCATCAACATCCTGGGCACATGACTGCTGCAGACAATCCATAGCCTCTGCAGTGACTTGCTCCCATTGCATCACATGATCATTTGTCACGACTCAAAGGAAGTAGGTCACAAAGGCAGCCTGCAATTGGCTACAGTGGTCAACGTGCCCTGCGTCAACAGGAGGTTGGGGAGCTGCAGAGCCAGTGGTAAAGCAATGGAGACAGAACACGGTGGAAGGGACCAGCTAAGTATGATCACCACCTCAGGTCTGGCCACTCTGGGTTCTGAAAAGAAGTTACACAACCCCTTTAAAGGGTTTATAAAGGATTAGAAAAAACACGGCTGCTTTCTTGCAAAGACAGTGAAACATCTGTCCACGTGTTGTGTCTGTCCACCTGTTGTGTCTGGTTTTGCAGCTCATCTCTATTCAAGTGAATCATGCAATACCACACACAACCTGTGGACAAGTGTGGTGCTGTTTTTGTTTTTCTAATCCTGACCAGCCTCTTTTAACAGATGAAAAGGATAGACATCTTATCTTATTTAAAGCAGGTGAAATTTATCAACATTAAAACCCAATTTTCCAACATTAACCAAGACCTCGCCCTCCTACGGGGACTTTAGTGGCCTTTGAATAACATATGAGCAAATGATTAAGATCATCTTGTTTAAGAACCTAATAAATATGGTAGTAAGGGAAATGTCCTCACAGAGGGGAACACACAAGAGATTAGCTATGGTTCAGGGCAGGTGTGACCGCATTGATTTTCCTATAATTATGGGCCATGAACAACTCAAGCCATAAAATTATGGTGCAGGTTCATGTCGGGTGAGTTCCAGCGGAGACTTTGCTCTCTCATGTATAGATCATACATCTGGCAGGCAGACAAGAAATGACATCACATCATGGGAGGCCATGAAATGGCAGAATGTTGTTGCTGTTGATACTGACTGTATAAACTCAAGTATCCAAAGTAGTAGGAACTAAAACATGCATGAACAACTGCATCCAACCACACCACGGCCGATGGATAGCCTCACGAGTTTGCAGAAAACGTTTGCAGCTATTGGTTGAAGAAGGTGGGCATTGGTTGAAGAAGGTGGCACCGTGGACAACTACACCGTGGAGTTGCACCTAAATTAACACCGGCGTCATACACACTGGTCTTCACCTATCCTCTGCTGGCATCAGATGCGCCACAATCATTAACGATGCACACCTCTCTAATAATAATAATTGTGCTGTATCGGGGCAGACCGGTTCGCCAGAACTGAAATCTGCACCAGCAAGGGACCTGGTTTAAAGTTCAGATATAGTCTATGCCAGTTTCGTGGTGTAGCTTATAATAAATATGCACCACCCCCTTCACCTACTTTTTGGAAAAGCGACAAGTGCGCTGAAAGCCCTAAAAAATTTGTACAATTTTGCACATGCAGAGCGTGCGCCAGATTTTGATGCCAGTATTCTGGTGAACAAGGGATAATAAATGTCTCCACGTTTTTTTCAACTGAATGGCATACTGTTTTTTTTTCTAAATTGCATTACTGGTGTTTTTGCAACAATTTTCCTCCATTGAGGCCAATGGTGTAACAATGCATGCTGAAGAAAGTTAAGGGAGCCTATGATTTTCAATGGAAGAAGTATAATGAGAAACTACTTGAGAAACCTTGGCGTGGTGCTCGGGCTTAGACATGTCCTCCACAGCAGAATATGTTGACCAATTTCTCAATTTTAACATCAGTTTGAGGGCTTAGTAAGAACGCAGTGTGCACCTGTCTTGTCATTTGTTATTGCTATATTGTTTATCCATCCACACAATTGCCATCTTGTGTAGGATGTCTATTGTGGTACTTGTGGTCCGCTACGGGCATTCTCCACCGTATGCATTTTTGCTGGGGAATCGCCATTAGCAATGGGCAACAAGGGCAGGATCTGCTCCCCTGTATATATATGCGCAACTGCATCTTGAGTTGAGCACATCCTGCTTCATGCCACCTTTCAGTTGTTTTGTTAAGAAGTCTACATTTTTCAAACCAGCACCTGGATCTGAATACCTTTGCAATTGCATATAATTAAATATTTTGTATAGCCAAAGAGCTATTCACTGAAATCTATCTGTATAGCGCCACCTGTTGTCTGCCCTTTTTCTAAATTCTTTGTCCAGCTCACTGAGATTGACAGTTCCATCCTTCAACTGCCACGAGCTGCAGTAGAAAGTACATACTCCTTGATAAGGGACACCCCTCCTGAACTGCCAGATTGAAATAAATCTAGCAGAGCAATGAATGTGGAGATCTCTGGATCCATGCGAGGTGCAGGGCTGGTTCTAGCTTTGTTAGAAATAGATTGTCATGTACTATATGATGTATGATTTTCATTTTTTGCATTAATCATAATATAACCCCTCTAAGTGAACACTATATACAGAAGAAACTGTCAGAAATACATTAATAAAATTATTATCTGTTTTGCAGTAGATCAGCCATATCTCTTTCAGAAAGAATTCTGGCAGCAGCAACAAGCTTTACCCCCTTAGAAAAGGCCCACCCTCTTAGAGAAATCTCCCCACCTTATAGAAGAACCACCCTCTTAGAGAAATCTCCCCACCTTAGAGAAGCCCCACCCTCTTAGAGAAATCTCCCCACCTTAGAGAAGAACCACCCTGTTAGAGAAATCTCCCCACCCTCTTAGAAAAATCTCCCCACCTTAGGGAAGACCCACTCTCTTAGAGAAATCTTATCACCTTAGGGAACCCGCACCCTCTTAGAGAAATTTCACCCCCTTAGGGAACCCCCACCCTCTTAGAGAAATGTCACCCCCTTAGGGAACCCCCACCCTCTTAGAGAAATGTCACCCCCTTAGGAAACCCCCACCCTCTTAGAGAAATGTCACCCCTTAGGGAAGCCCCAACCTCTTAGCCATTGTCCAGGCAAAGTATTCTAATCAATGCAGAGTTATAACTACATTTAATACTCAATATAAGCGTGTCAAATAGATACTACAATCTTACTTAACGATACTACATAATGATCCAGCGTTGAAATCTGTACTACCTAATCAACCCGGAATCATATTCAGGAGGGGTATTATATAAAAAAAAATTGTTAGCCCCCAGCAATTTACGTAATGAAGAAATAATTGTACAAAGTAGCAACCCTATACAAGCCCAGGGGGTGTTCAAGTGCTGGAGCAACAAATGTCTCTGCTAAAGTGTTGTCCATGGAACCACTACTTTTTCTTCCCCTATTAGTAAAAAATCCTTTATTACCATATTACACTTTAATTGTGGCTCCTCTTCCATTATGTACCTGATCTAGTACCCATGTGGTTTGCAATTTATAGGGTGAACCATACAGAGCATGAAGATGAGGTTAGACAAACATAGATCGAATGCTCATATCGGTGCAATGAATCAGAGCCTGTTCAAACATGTTACCATTACTCATCAGCAAAACTTTTCAATTTTTCAATTATTTTAAAATTATATTAAATTTATAAATTATTTCAATTTTAAAATTATTATTTAAATGATTTTTAAACCTGTTGAAAGATTTGGATTGCCCAATGAACGTGTGTTTTCTCGTTCATCAGGTAATCGCCGGCAGTATTACACTGCCAACATCTGGCAGACAGTCTGCCTAATACAGCCCTAAATAAGAGGATTGAGCGAACAAAAGAATGATATAATTATGTGCTCATTTTATGTCTGATTTTATTGCTCTATTTTAATATATTTCATATATATATTTTTTAGCATTTCTATTTCTTATTATTATTTTTAGAAAACAGAAACAGAGATACCCTTGTCTGGTATTGCAACTCAGCCCTATTTATTTCAATAGAGCTGGTACCAGACACAACCAATTCACCAACAAGCAGGACTCAATAAAGCCAATCAATACAGAAAAATGTAATACCATTATGACTGAAAAGTCCAACAAGAAAACGTAACCTTTAATACTTACCATATAAAATGTGTATCAAAAATAGAGGTTAAAGTATGTATATCCAAGCCAATTCTAATCCCGTTACATTCTTCTGTATATCCAAGACAAAGGTATGGCGACAGCATGTCCTTTCTGTGAAGTTTATTCCAGATATAATGTTTCGGCTAACAAACCTTTCTCAAGCTTGGATATACCGATCTTTTAGGGCAACCTTACCACTTCTATGAATCACTACCTGCAAAGACGTATATAAAAACACTAACTTTATTAGGAATATTGTCCCGTGGGACTAAAAGACAATTAAACCTCGAACAGGTAATACGGATCAGTTTAGACCCGGAACCAGTACAACCAAATAAACTGGTTACCAGTCCCTGATCCGTCTGAAGTGCAGTAACCTGAACTAGTCACTGGGCGTGGAGGGTAAATGTATAGATCCCTCAGCAAGCCCTAATAGACTAGAGCAGTGGTGCCCAACCATTTTTCGTCTGAGGGCCGCACTAGACTTGGTATAAATTTCGCGGGCCGGAATCAGGTACCTTTGCCAGAAAGAAATGCAATAGCTGTGAGGGGGCACATGTGAGCATTACTACTGTGAAGGAACAAATATCCGGGCATTTTTTCTGTGAAGAGGGCACATATCAGGTCATTATTACAGCGAGGGGACACGTGGGAGCATTACTACTGTGAAGAGGGCACATATCTGGCATAACTACAGTGAGGGGGCACGTGTGAGCATTACCACTGGAAGAGGGCACATATCTGGCATAACTACTGTGAAGAGAGCACATATCTGGCATAACTACTGTGACGGGGCACATGTGAGCATTACCCCTGTGAAGAGGGCACATATAAGGGCATAACTACTGTGAGGGGACACATATCTAGGCATAACTACTGTGAGGGGGCACGTGTGAACATTACAGCTGTGAAGAGGGCATATATCTGGCATAACTACTGTGAAGAGGGCACATATCAGGGCATGACTACTGTGAAGAGGGTACATATCAGGGCATAACTACTATAAGGGGGCACGTGTGAGCATTACTGCTGTGAAGGGGGCATATATCTGGGCATTATTACTGTGAGGGGGCACGTGTGAACATTACAGCTGTGAAGAGGGCATATATCCGGCATAACTACTGTGAAGAGGGCACATATCTGGGCATAACTACAGTGAGAGGGCACATATCAGGGCATGATTACTGTGAAAAGGGTACATATCAGGACATAACTACTATGAGGGGGCACGTGTGAGCATTACTGCTGTGAAGGGGCATATATCTGGGCATTATTACTGTGAGGGGCACGTGTGAACATTACAGCTGTGAAGAGGGCATATATCTGGCATAACTACTGTGAAGAGGGCACATATCAGGGCACAACTACTGTGAGGGGGCACGTGTGAGCATTATGGCTGTGAAGAGGGCATATATCTGGGCATTATTGCTGTGAGGGGGCACATGTGAGCATTACAGCTGTGAAGAGGGCACATATCTGGACATTATTACTGTGAGGGGGAACGGGCTGTGAAGAGGGCAAATATCTTGGCATTATTACTGTGATTGGGCATGTGATGTATACAGGTGTGTAATGTATGTAGTGCAGTATGTGATGATCACACACTGCCTTACATACATTACACACATGTATACATCACATACTGCGCTGTCACCTTCTTCTGCAGGTCTACATTGATGTCTGGTCTTTAGGCTTCAGTCGGATCCTCCACCGCCATGCTTGCACACTGTGCCGGACACCACCAGGAGCTGGCCCCTCCTCCTCTCATCTCCCGCCGGCTTCTCCTACTACAGGGCGCTCTATCGCTTCAGCACCCGCCCAAACTTACCAATAGCAAAGCTCCTTGCTGTCTGGAGCTTTGCTATTGGTTATTGCAGGCACAGGCAGCGTCGCTTTGCTGCCTGTGCCGTTCGCAGCACACCCTGCGCTGATAAAGTCCCGTTACTGTGCGGGCCGCATGATACGGCTTCGCGGGCCGCATTTGGCCCGCGGGCCGTAGGTTGGGCATCACTGGACTAGAGCAATACCTAGTTGTTGTGGTACACGCTGTGTAGGTATAGAACCACAGCCTACCACACAAGCAGCACGCACACCGCCACTGATCACCTCACTCAGTGAGGGAGCACCATCGCTGACAAGAGGCGTCAGAGCGGTAAAGACATGCGGCCACCTGTATCAATTGACGCGCTCGCTTTGAGCGTCAGCTGATACAGGTGGCCGCATGTCTTACCGCTCTGACGCCTCTTGTCAGCGATGGTGCTCTCACTGAGTGAGGTGATCAGTGGCGGTGTGCGTGCTGCTTGTGTGGTAGGCTGTGGTTCTATACCTACACAGCGTGTACCACAACAACTAGGTATTGCTCTAGTCTATTTGGGCTTGCTGAGGGATCTATACATTTACCCTCCACACCCAGTGACTAGTTCAGGTTACTGCACTTCAGACGGATCAGGGACTGGTAACCAGTTTATTTGGTTGTACTGGTTCCGGGTCTAAACTGATCCGTATTACCTGTTCGAGGTTTAAATGTCTTTTAGTCCCACGGGACAATATTCCTAATAAAGTTAGTGTTTTTATATACGTCTTTGCAGGTAGTGATTCATATTATTGAGGTCAGACGTACTAATTTCATATCTACTTTTGGAGTGATCTTACAACCTTACCACTTCCCCTGTAGACGTGCAACCACTACTATACCTACCTGGGCGTGCAGGCCACCTTTTTCTATTTAGAACATTCTTCCGTATGTACGTCAGTTCCTCCATCCAACAGTGGGTGGAATAACAAGGGAGGCAAGTGGTGGTAGCTGTATATCTACAATGCAGTTGGAATGTCTTTAGACCCTTATAACTTTTTTCACATTTTGTTATGTTGTGGCCTTGTGCTAAACTGAAAAAAAAAAAAAAAAGTGTTCCCCATCAATCTGCACTCAATACCCCAAAATTTTAAAGAGAAAACAGAATTTTAGAAATTTTTACAAATTTATTAAAAAGGAAATACAAAAATTTGCCATAGACATAAGTATTCAGATCCTTTGCTATGACAGTTGAAATTTAGCTCTGGGGCCCTCACATTTCTCTTGATCATCTTTGAGATGTTTCTACACCTTGATTTGGGTCCACCTGTAGTAATTTCAGTTGACTGGTTATGATTTGGAAAGACACACCCTTGTCTCACAGCTGACAATGTATATCAGAGCAAAAATCAAGCCATAAGGAGTAAAAAACTGCCTGTAGAGCTCAGAGACAGATAAGCTCTAGGGATTCTGTGTGCAGATGGGAGAAACTTCCAGAAGAGTTTTCAAAAAAGCACTTAAAGGACTCTCAGACTGTGAGAAACAAGATTCTCTGGTCTGATGAAACCAAGATTGAACTTTTTGGCCTCAGTTCTAAGCATCATATCTGGAGGAAACCAGGTACTGCTGATTTCCTGCCCAATACAATCTTTACAGTGAAGCATGGTGGTGGCAGTACCATGATGTGCGGAAGAGGGGTTTTAGCGGCTGGTACAGGGAGACTGGTCAGGGTTCATGGAATGCTGTATGGAGCAAAGTATAGAGATATTTTTTATGAAAATCTGACCTCAGACTGAGTTGAAGGTTTACCTTCTAACAAGACAATGACCGCAAGGAAACAGCCAAGATAACATGAGTGGCTTAAGGTGGACATAGATGGGCCAACTGAGTGTCCGATTGTCGGGAAGAAAGTGTTCCTTCCCAACAGTTGGCTACTTGTTCAGTGAAGGAGACCGCTCATTTACATGCAGCAATCTCCTTCACTGTATGAGGATGGGGGATTGCTACAACGTTCCCTCGTCCTCATACAGAATCATGGCTTCTGAAAAGCAGATCGCTGTTTAGACCACACAATCTGCTGCTCAGAAGCCATGAACGGTGGTGCCTGCATGAACCCCAGAATCACCCAATTTCGAGCGTTCATTGGGTGATTGGCAGCACATTTAGATGGCCAGATGGTCAGGAATAATCGTTTGCAGGAACGGTCATTCCCGATAATTTGGACGATAATATTGTTCTTGAATTGCCCAGCCAGAGCCCTGACTTGAACCCAACTGAACATTTCTGGAGAGACCTGAAAATGACTGTCCACCAACAGTTCTCATCCAATCAGACAGTGTTTGAGAGGATCTGTAGAGAAGAATAGCAGAAAATCCTTAAATCCATGTGCAAAGCTTATGACTAGGGTTGAGCGAACCCGAACTGCAAACTGTGTTCGGGTTATTTTATTATTTTCCGTTATAACATGGTTATAAATAATATAAATACAAATAATAGCATTCTTAAGATAGAATGCTAAATAAAAAAAATTAAATCTTCATTCAGCAGGACCTGCGATGACGTCACTGCGCTCACCACGTGGTGACATCCTCGCAGGTTCTTTTGCAGGTCCTGAAGAAAGAAGCGGATACCAGCTGCGTGAAGTGGATTAGGTGATTTTTTTTTTTAACCCCTCAATGTCCATTTTATTTAGCATTCGATCTTTATTTAGCATTCTATCAAAGTTCGGGTTCGTACCCAGACCCGAACCCGAACTTTTTCACTGAAGTTCGGGTTCGGTGTTTGGGTGATTTTATTATTTTCCGTTATAACATGGTTATAACGGAAAATAATAGCATTCTTAAGATAGAATGCAAAATAAAATATAAATTCTATCTTCATTCAGCAGGACCTACGATGACGTCACCACGCTCACCACGTGGTGAGCGTGGTGAGCGCGGTGACGTCCTCGCATGTTCTTTTGCAGGTCCTGAAGAAAGAAGAGGATACAAACTGTGCGATCAAGTGGATGAGGTTAGTTAATTTCTTAATTATTTTTAACCCCTTAATGGCCATTTTATTTAGTATTCTATCTTAAGAATGCTATTATTTTCTGTTATACCCATGTTATAACGTAAAATAATAAAGTGAAGTTCGAGTCCCCATTGACTTTGTTCGGTGTTCAGGTCAAGTTTGGCTTCATCGGGTTGGCTAATCCCTACTTATGACATCATACCCAAGAAGACTGGAGGCTGTAATCACTGCCAAAGATGCCTCAACTAAGTCCTGAATAAAGGATGTGAACTCTGAATACTTATGTCAATGTAATATTTTAGTTTTTCCTTTTTAAAAAGTCTGTTTTAACTTTGTTATTCTGGAGTACTGAGTGCAGAATGAAGGAAAAAACTAGATTTTTTTTTTTTGCACAAGGCCACAACATAACATTTTAGATATAAAGTATTAAAGGTTTTGTTTTATTATTTGATTTTTGGGGGGATTTTAATATTAGACACAACTGATGGACAGGCATGGTGATGTTTCTGGAGGACCCCTTAACCAAGAGCTACCTGGCCCCTCAGATCCACCAGGGTCCAGATGTAGCTCCTAGTTCTTCACCCCCTACAGCTAGGACCTTGTCTACATTGTTACAGCATCATCCACTAACAGAACATTTGTTGGTTTGTTGGTTCTTTCGTTTGCATAGATTACAGCACTAGAATCAGGACTCTCACACTTGATGTAAAGAGTCAATGCCGACCATCAAAACTCCAGGATGATCTTGGTTAAACCCTATTCCTCAATATGGTATAGGATGAGACAGTGCATGAAAAAGGTGGCAGAGGTCAGGAGGGTAACACCGAGGATAAAATACTTTCATCTATTGTGTTGAGGTTAACAGGCTCTCATCAGGGAGCCCGTGGGCCCAAGATTAATTACGTGTTGCAGTTGGTGCACCATTGTTTCCTGGAGAAGAAAACACTGAAGATGACTTGAGCCACAGAAGAGACTCATGGTTCACACAGTAGATAGCAGAGGTGGGAGCATTCGATTCACTCAGGACAAACGTTCTCCAGCCATATTTATCTTAGATATTAATGATCGGTAGACATAAAGAAAACACAAGTCACTTTGATTAAGCTGCTCTGGTTTTGGGGTTGAGATCACAGTAAAATATCAATCGTGGTACGATGTGGAGTCTGTATATTACATGATGTTCCCTATTCCCCTGCACCTCAAGGCCCTGCAAACTTAAAGTCTGCATTATGAATAAGTTGTGTGTACGTAATGAAGGAGATATGTCAATGTCACTGAGCCTGGAAAGTGTCTTCTTTGCACCAGATTTAGTGCTACATGCTTGCTGTGCCAAATATATGACGTTTATGTGCTACCATTTTGTTTCATTTACAACATGCTAGTTTTTTTTAGACAACTTTAGTACCAACTTTTTGTCTAATCCTACTTTGCACTTTGATTTGGCACAGTCTTGACAGTTTTTGATTCATTTTTGAGTAAATCTCTACCAGCTCTAAGGTGTATAAAAACCAGTGTAACATTCTTATAGTATAAAGCAGGCATCCTCAACCTGTGGCCCTCCAGCTGTTGTAAAACTACAACTCCCACAATGCCCTGCTGTAGGCTGATACCTGTAGGCTGTTCGGGCATGCTGGGAGTTGTAGTTTTGCAACAGCTGGAGGGCCAGTTTGAGAATGCCTGGTATAAAGCACCAAAAGGCACATAGGGGCGGATTTATAACAGTGTCACACTTTACACTGCCTAAGGCTACTTTCACACTTACGTTGTTAATTTCGGTATTAAGAGCCGGAATAAAACAGATCCGTTTTGAGTTTGCACATCAGGATGCATCTGTTCCGTTAGGATGTGGTTGTGTGAAATCTAGGATCCTAAAAAACCTGATCCATCACCATTGACTTACATTGGTTTCAGTGCCAAATCTGTTTTTTTCCCATTTTTATGACCGGATACTAAACCACAGCTTGCGGAGTTTTTGTGTCCGGTCACAAAACGTAATTCAGAATTCATGAGGACTAAACAAAAAAGTTTTTTTCCAGTATTGAGATCCTTTGCCAGATCTCAATATCGGAAAACAACAACGCAAATAGCCTTAGGCCTCTTGCACACGAACATATTTTTTTTCAGTGTTTTGCAGGCCGTTTATAACGGATCCGTGGTTCCGTTTTTTGTTTCTGTTTTGTTTCCGTTTCGGTTCCGTTGTTCCGTTCCGTTTTTCCGTTTGGCATATACAGTATACATTAATTCCATAATAAAAATTGGGCTGGTCTTAAAATTTTCAATGGACTGTTCTGCAAAAACGGAACGGATACGGAAGACATACAGATGCCTTTCCGTATGCTTTCCGGTTTTTTTGCGGACCCATTGACTTGAATGGAGCCACTGAAGGTGATTTGCAGACAAGAATAGGACATAATCTATATTTAAACGGACCAGAAAAAACTGAAAAACTGAAACGGAAGGCATACGGAGACACTTCAGTATTTTTTGCAGACCCATTGAAGTGAATGGTTCAGCATACTGTCAGTATACTGAACTGAAAAAACTGCCAGTATACGGTCCGCAAAATACTGTCGTGTGCAAGGGGCCTTAGAGTACAAATAACAGTCTTTGTATTGGACAACTTTATTATTCTGGCACATAGACCTTTGGAGTATTGTAATCATGCACCTGATTTACTCTAGAATTCCAATTTTCCACTGAAAATTTGTTCATGCACCAGAATTTTTCTCTGTGCACCAAAAATAACGGTCCAATTTAACTTTAAGCCAACTATAAGTTGACGTAGTTTCACTCCAAAAATGAGCCAAAATTTTGGAGCATTTTGGTGCACAGAGCTGTATTTAGGTCACCCCCCAATGCCCCTTTCCTGCAAAGCAATGCCCCTTTCCCACTCCTTCTTGTCGGATGAGGCGTAAACTGCTTACAAAAGAGTGTAAAACAGTAAAGGCGATGCAATGCCTGCACTCCAGTTTTTTTGGTGCAAAAATGTGCCAAAAACTGGTGCATTTTCAGTAGTAAATCTGCCCTATTGTGTCTCATCTTCCCTTTAACACTTTCTAAAACATCGCAGAGTCAGACAAATTTAAAGGGGATATGTCATCAGAAAATGACCTATTGTTTAAATCAACTTTTTATCCGTAACTTATTTTTAGTGACAATCATTTTTAATTTACCATGTCACTATCTACAGCAGGCATGCTCAAACTGCGGCCCTCCAGCTGTTGCAAAACTACAACTCCCAGCATGCCCGAACAGCTTATAGCTATCAGCATACAGCACGGCATTGTGGGAGTTGTAGTTTTAAAACAGCTGGAGGGCCGTAGTTGAGCATTCCTGATCTGCAGTATACAAAAATGAAAATCTACAGTATACAGTATTTTTTTTTTAAAAGTCCTAAAATGCAACCTTTTTTACACTGGTCACTAAGCCTAATAATAGGCACCACTTGTTGGTCTGTACAAATCACTTTACTACAGTTATTGGCTTATCATTACAGGATAACAATGACAGATATCACCTCTATATAGATAACACAGAATACACTATTCACAATAGTCGATATCACAGCTTATCTTCTCCCTCCCTGTACAATCACCTCTGCACAGGTCACAGAGCATGCTTAGAAAACTCTCCCATAGAAGTCAATGAGGTCCCCTCCTGTCCATTGTGTCTATGGTCCCATGGTGGCTACTTTAAGCATATCTCTAAATGCTATACAAAATGCCAACAGCAGCTCGGTTAGATGGCCGCCCCTATAATCATGTTCAGGAAATACAACAAAAAAATGTACACTCAGAAAATAGAAAACAGATGACAAAAAATGTGACGTTAACTGGCAGAAAAAAATTTGAGGCAACACTTTCCCCTTTAACAATCCAATCTGCCTGAATGTAATTAATATAGCTAACTCCTCTGTGCGTGATATCACTAGGATGACCTGTTGTTTATAGCATTGCTTCTTCTTGCCTCTGTCATAGGTAGCTGGCATTGTAGGTGGTGATGGATGGGCAGTATCTCTACGGGGTAGAATTAATGTGAAAATTTGAGTCTCTTTGCTTGCCTGTTTTATCAAAATTGCGTGGGCCCATCTACCAGCAACAAGGTGGCCTCTGCCGATGAGAACCTACACTATCAGACTTTCCTCTCCAGGGCCTAGGACATCAGTCCAAGGCTTTTAATTGGAACATAGTAAAGCTAGATCCTACTTTGCCTTGACGCAGCTGCATCAGGATGTTCTGTGCGGGGCAAGAAGAAGAAGATGGAAGAGGAGGCAGCGCCGCCAGCATGGAGTCCGTAGGAGAGGCACAGGGAGGCACACTAAGGATGTAGGTAACAGTACCACATTATCAGCACTAGTGTTATCTGTGGTTTTACATAGGACTGCAGGTAACACTACTACATTTTCTGTACTCAGATAGCCATCACTGTGTTATCTGTGCTGTTACATAGGAAGGGGGCCCACTGAGGCTTTATCGCCCAAGGTCCCACATTAACCTGGATCCGGCCCATCCCCCCTCCCTGATCAACTGTTTCGGGCAGCTTCTGGAAGGAACCGGAAGTAGATGGTTCCATCAAGGAACATTCCATCACAAATTAAGAATAAGCCATCACATTGGGGGCAGAACGAACGGGTGTAGATTTGTCTTGGTTTTTGTCCCAGTTTCTGGCTTACACAGTAATATGTCAGAACAATACTGACCAAGTATCCTCTTGATTAACTCTGCGCCATAAAATGGTGCAAATGGTTAGATAAATCCCCCCATTTGGGATTCTATGTGTTCCTCACCAAAAGCCTTGGCACTTCCTGTTCATAATTGTATTGGTGGGACTGTGGGGAACGAGGTGTTTGTTGTAATCTTACTTGTAACTGTAAGGGTATGTAGGTTTACACTTGCTGGAACTCACCGGATCCGGCCAAGCTGAATACTGTAGTTCACCGCCGGACTCCATTGACAATAATAAGAACTGGCAGGTTTCCAGCATGAGTGCTGGATTAAACCATTGCATGTAATGGCAGCATACGGCTAGGCCAGATTCTGTGAACTCCAGCAGGCAGTTCTCTACTGGGACAGCCTGCTCAATCTGATAAGCGCGAGTCTAAACCTACCCTGAGTATTCAAGAGTGCATCGCCTTCACCACTTTTGAAGGAGAACCCCTTTTGCTGAAGAAGTCTTGAGAGTACACTTGTGTAATACTAGATGTCCTGTAATTTTCTAATCTAGTTTTCCAATAGGATGGTTGGGCGGTGTTTGTTCTGTAGTGCCCATAAATGTTGAATAAGGTCTATACATATGGACAAGCATAAGTGAACCTATGCCAATCCAAGCACAGCCTTTGAGAAGCACTAGCAAGTGTAATGCAGTCAGCTATAGGCATCTATTCAATAGAGACTTATTCTGCGGAATTGTACAGAGGGTGAAAAAATACACTAGGGCCAGTTCCATATCAAGCATATTGATTAACCCCTCGGCAGGGGTCCGGCAGTCACGGAGACTGGACTTCTGCTGCATGCGCCGGCATCGGTGAAATCACCGATGCCGACGCATTAACCCTTGATGTGCCGTGGTCAGCGCTGACCACTGCACGTGCAATGTCCTTGCGGAGATAGGAGCTGGATTCGGTTCCCCGCGCTGCTGTGACGGGGACCTGATGGCAGGAAAGGCAGCCCGATGCCTTCCTTAGGCATCGTGGCTGCCTTTCTGTGATAGCCTGTGAGATCCAGCCCCCTGGATCTCACAGGCAGGAAGCTGTAAGTGTATTACATTCAGTAATAAACTTACAGCCAATGCTTTACAATACAGAAGTTAAGAAAAAGTTAAAAAATTAAGTTACTTTTTTTTAAAAAAGCGTCCTTTTCCAAAAATAAAGTAAATAAAATAAAAAAATAGGGGAAAAAAATGAAAAGTAGACATATTAGGTATCACCGCATCCATATCGACCTGCTCTATAAAAATATCACATGACATAACCCCTCAGATGAACTGTGCTAAAAAAAAATATTTTTTGTCACCTTACATTACTAAAAGTGTAACAACAAGCAATCAAAAAGGCATATGCCCCCCAAAATTGTACCAATCTAACCATCACCTCATCCCGCAAAAAATGAGCCCCTACCTTAGACAATTGCCCAAAAAATAAAAAAAACTATGGCTCTTAGAATATGGAGACACAAAAATATTTTTTTTGTTTCAAAAATGCTGTTATTGTGTAAAACTTAAGTAAATAAAAAAAGTATACATATTATGTATCGCCACGTCCGTAACAACCTGCTCAATAAAAATACCACATGACCTAACTCCTCAGGTTAACACCGTAAAATAAAATAAAAAGACGGTGTCAGAAAAGCAATTTTTGGTCACATTACATCACAAAAAGTGTAATAGCAAGCAATCAAAAAGTCATATGCACCCCAAAATAGTACCAATCTAACAATCATCTCATCCTGCAAAAATGAGACCCTACCTAAGACAATCGACCAAAACATAAAAAAAAACTATGGCAGAATCTCAGAATATGGAGACACTAAAACATTTTTTTTTTGTTTAAAAAATGCTTTTATTGTGGAAAACCTAAGTATATAAAAAAGTATACATATTATGTATCGCCACGTCCGTAAGAACCTGCTGTATAAAAATATCACATGAACAAACCCCTCAGTTGAGCACCGTAAAAATAAAAGAAATAAACACAGTGTCAAAAAAGCAATTTTTTTTACCTTACATCACAAAAAATGTAATAGCAAGCCATCAAAATGTTATATACACCCAAAAATAGTAGCAATCAAACTGTCATCTCATCCTGCAAAAATGATACCCTACCTAAGACATTCTCCCAGAAAAAAAAAAAATATGGCTCTCAGACTAAAGAGACACTAAAGTTATTATTTTACTTTCAAAAATGATATTATTGTGTAAAACTTAAATAAATAAAAAAAGTATAGATATTAGGCATCGCCGCTTCTGTAAAAACCTGCTGCTGTAAAATGCCGCTTCTGTAAAAATACTACATGACCTAACCCCTCAGATGAACACTGTAAAAAAAAAAAAAAAGTGTGTCAAAAAAGGCATTTTTTGTCACCTTACATCACAAAAAGTGTAATACTAAGCGATCAAAAAGTCATATGCACCCTAAAATAGTACCAATCAAACCTTAATTTCATACCGAAAAAAATGAGCCCCTACATAAGACAGTTGCCCAAAAAAAAAATGAAAAAAATTGTGGCTTTCAGAATGTGGAGACACTAAAAAAATTTTTTTTTCACAAATTCTGTAATATGTAAAACTGAAACAAACCACCAAAAATGTATATATATTTTGTATTGTCAAATCCGTAAAAACCTGCTCTAAAAAAATACCACATGATCTAACCTGCCATGATGAACAAATAATAAGTAATAAAAATGGTGCCAAAACAGCTATTTTGTGTTACCTTGCCTCACAAAAAGTGTAATATAGAGCAACCAAAAATCATGTCTACCCTAAAATAGTACCAACAAAACTGCCACCTTATTCCGTAGTTTCCAAAATGGGGTCACTTTTTTGGAGTTTCTACTCTACGGGTGCATCGGGGGTCTTCAAATGTGACATGGCAGCTTAAAATTATCCCAGTGAAATCTGCCTTCCAAAAACAATATGGCGTTCCTTTCCTTCTGTGCCCTGCCTTGTGCCTATACAGCAGTTTACGACCATATATGGGGTGTTTCTGTAAACTACAGAATCAGGGCAATACATTTTGAGTTTTGTTTGGCTGTTAACCCTTGCTTTGTTACTGGGAAAAATGGATTAAAATAGAAAATCTGCCAAAAAAGTGAAATTCTGAAATTGCATCTCCATTTTCTATTCATTCTTGTGGAACACCTAAAGGGTTAACAAAGTTTGTAAAATAAGTTTGGAATACCTTGAGGGTGTAGTTTGTAAAATTGGGTCATTTTGGGATGGTTTCTATTATGTAAACTTCACAAAGGGACTTCAGACATGAACTGGTCCTTACAAAGTGGGTTTTGGAAATTTTCAGAAAAATGTCAAGGTTTGCTTCTAAACCTCTAAGCCTTCTAACGTCCCCAAAAAATAAAATGGCATTCACAAAATGATCCAAACTTGAAGTAGGTATTACTATCTATTATAAAAGTAGAGAAATTGAAATTTGGAAATGTGCTAAATTTTCAAATTTTTTGGTAACGGTATTTTTTTATAAATAAAAATGAAATTTTTTTAACTTATTTTTACCACTGTCATGAAGTACAATTTGTGACGAGAAAACAATCTCATAATGGCCTGGATAAGTAAACGCGTTCTATCACCACATAAAGTGACATGTCAGATTTGCAAAAAATGGCCTGGTCCTTAAGGTGAAATATGGCAGGGTCCTTAAGGGGTTAAAAGCAAATTCCAGGTTTTTAATATTGATGGTCTATCCTCAGGCTCCATCGCCAAAACACTGAAGTAAATAGGAGCAACGCTGCAGTTTCCAGTTCAGTCCGCTACACAATGGACAGAGCTGGAGCTACTATGAAAGCTGATCAACGGGGGTTCTGGGTGTTAGACCCCCGCCAATCAGATATTGATGGCCTATCATGAGCATAGACCATCAGCATTATCTCCCCAATAGTCACATTAAAATTAAATTCCGTTATTAAAAAACCCTTCGGAAAATATCATGGTAGATGTTGCCTGAACACAGAAATGATGCGTAAAACACAAGCCCATTGAAAGCCTAGGGCCTCTTTCACACTAGTGAGATATCTGTCCGGGTGTGATGCATATAGTGAACGGATAGCACCCGCACTGAATCCTGACTCATTCGTTGGGTCTGTGGGTTTAGTAAAAATCGTATCATGTTCTATATGCTGCGTTTTTCACGTAGCTCTGGTTGCATAGAAGTAAGTGGGGTTTGTGTGAAAAACGAATTGCATCCGGATGCAGTGCCCTTTTCATTGATGGTTGCTAGGAGATGTAGTTTGTAATTCTGTTTTTTTTTACACGTGTGAAAAACGCGTCAGAAACCGATTGCACCCACGTGGAAAAACTGAAACACTGAACACAATTGCAGACAAAACTGACTGAGCTTGCATGTAAAACTATCAGTTTTTTCCCGAATAGATCCTGACACAATCTGTATCGCTCATGTGTATAAGGCCTTACCGTGTCTGTGAGTGCAGAACTTCACTACGTTCCTGCTCGATCCTCGACATCCTTGTGTTTGTAATGTGCATGCACTGCTTAAGACTGATATTGTGTGGGATCGCTCTGTAATGCCATTTGACGGGTGTTCAGGAATCTGTTGGAACTTGGAGGTTGCAGTGTTCAATCTCCAGAGCTCGATCCTTCCTTTCTTTTGCTTGGGATGCAAACTGTAGATAACTTTATATTGCTTTATTTAACTGTTCCTGGCCAGACATCATCCAGGGGTTTTGCAGTAAGTTACAAGCGGGGGCACAGTTAATAAGATCAATCCACTCAGTGACTGTTTGCAAAAAGATACCACTTATAACGATAAAGATTCTAAGACATATCATATCATCCCTACAACCACATTGCTTGGGGTTAAGGACGGCAGATACTACTCACAGAAAGTTAAGGATATTTGGCTTTTGGGTGAAATTTATGGAAAAAATAAAAAGTTCACACTACAATGATATTATATCTGGAAAGTAGGGTATTTAAGTAGAAGCAGCAATAGTGATTTCCTCCTCTCAAACAATTTATTGATACAAAAGCCAACATCAGTGGTGGGTATAACCCCACAAAAATGTGGCCTTGAGCATCAATTACAGCTTGACAATGACGTCTCATGCTGTTCACAAGTCAACTTATTGTCTGCTGAGGCATGGCATCCCACTCTTTTTGAAGGGCGGCCCTCAGGTCATTGAGGTTCTGGGGTACAGAGTTATGAGCCTCTATGAGCCAGCTGATCCCATAGGTTTTCAATGGGATTGAAGTGTGGAGAAAGTGGAGGCCACAACATTGGAGGTACGCAAGTCTCCAGCAGCCATTCCCTAATGATGCAACCTCGATGAGCTTGGACATTGTCGTCCAGGAAGATAAAATTAGGCCTGTGTTGTTCATGCACAGGCACAATGACTGGATTAATGATGCTATTCAAGTAGTATGGGCTTGTCACTGTACCATCCACAAAGTTTAGGGCAGTTCTGTATTGGCTTTACACACGCGCCCACACTGTAACACCACCACCATTAAAGGCTCATCTGGTGACAACAGTGGCTGATGCATAGCGCTCTCCTTGGTGGCCATCATTTCTGCTCAGCGTGAATCAACTTTCATCAATGAACAGCACTGGGGCCCACTGATCCCCCGTCCAGTGTAGATGCTCCCTGGCCCATGCAAGACAATGACTCCCATGCAGGTCATCTAGCACGCAGACCCTGGTGATGCAAATGGTTTTAAATGGTCTGATGTGACACTTAGGTGCCTCTCACCTCCCTTAAATGTGCCTGGAGTTGTGTGGCATTAATCATCCGGTTCCGCAGGGCATTGTTCACAATGAAACAGTCATCAGTGTGGGATGTGGCCAAAGGACGTCCACTTCTATGCATTTCTCGGACTCTTCCAGTCTCTCTGTATCTCTGTTACAACCTGCTGATGACACTCTGTGACACTCTAAGCTCAGTGGCCTTTTCCACCAGAGAACATCCTGCTTGAAGCCTCACAATGGCGAGGTACTGCTGATCAATTGTTAGGTGTCGTCTTGGTCTCATGATGTCTAAACGCGAACAGCGTGATGAGGAGGACTGTTTAAATACCAATTCTAATTGAACCAGGAAATTTATTGGACGATTCATGGATGAAACACCTGTTGTGAATTTTGCTGTTAAGCTCCTTGTTAGAGAACAACAAGTTGTGCAAAAAGTACGGAAACACTGAACAGTTGGACATGTGCACTCAAAAGTTTAGAGAAGGTCACATTATATATATATAGTAAAAAAATAGAGATAAGCAGCACCACACTACAAAGAAGATGGAGTGCCAGCGGATGTAGGGTCGATCCTGCGTCCCAATACTGTATATAAAATAAAGGATTCCACGGCACTTCCAGGTGAATTTGTGTGTTTATTTACACCAATGCGACGTTTCGGTCCTCTCTATGGAACCTTTCTCAAGCAGTGATGAGATCACTGCTTGAGAAA
>JAKVIS010001011.1:0-43689 GCA_033119425.1 Bufotes viridis
AATTGCTGATTAGTCCTGCACATCGGCCTGGAGGAATTTTAGCCAATTCCTCCTTACAAAACACCTTCAGCTCAGTTATATTGATGGATTTCCTCCCATGAACTGCTCGCTTCAGGCCCTTCAACAACATTTCTATTGGACTAAGCTCAGGACTTTAACTTGTCCATTTCAAAACTTTAACGCTGGGTTCACACCTGAGCGTTTTTGCCCTATGGGCATGGTTCTCACCTGAGCGTTTTAGAGCGCGTACAAACGCGCTGTAAAACGCCCTACGCCCAAAGAAGTACAGGAGCTTCTTTGGGGCGTATTGTGATTGACGCCAGAGTGGTCAATCACACGAACGCGCGTACGACGTGCGTTTTCTATTTCCACAAACGCACTGTAATACGCGCGACTAAATCGCGCGTTAGACGCGCGTATCAAGTACGCTCAAGTGTGAACCCAGCGTAAGGGTACTTTCACACTAGCGTTAGAAGAATCCGTCAGGCAGTTCCATTGCCAGAACTCCCTGCTGGATCCGTAAATCCATATGCAAACGGATATCATTTGTTTCCGGATCCGTCTTTCAAATGTATTGCAATGCCGGATCCGTCTCTCCGTTGTCATCTGGAAAAACGGATCCGGTATTTATCTTTTTCACAGATTTAAAGGTCTGCGCATGTGCAAACTGGAAAACCGGATCCATTTTCCTGGAACACTTGGTACCGGATCCGGCATTAATACATTTCAATAGAAAATAATGCCGGATCCGGCAAGTGTTACGGAAATTTTGGCCGGAGAAAAAACGCAGCATGCTGCGGTATTTTCTCCGGCCAAATACCGTCAAAGGGACGGAACGGAAGACATCCTGATGCATACTGAACGGATTGCTTTCCATTCAGAATGCATTAGGAAAAACTGAGCCCCTGTGACGGAACTCAATACCGGAAAACTTTAACGCTAGTGAGAAAGTAGCCTAACTTTATTCTTCTTGAACCATTCTTTGGTAGAACGACTTGTGTGCTTAGGGTCATTGTCTTGCTGCATGACCCACCTTCTCTTGAGATTCAGCTCACGCACATGGACAGATGTTCTGACATTTTCATTTAGAAATTGTTGGTATAATTTAGAATTCATTGTTCCATCAATGATGGCAAGTCGTCCTGGCCTAGATGAAGTAAAACAGGCCCGAACCATGCTTCTACCACCACTAGGTCTCACAGATGGGATGAGGTTTTTATGCTGGAAAGGATTGTTCTCCTTTTTCCAAACAGTGCTGCTCATTTAAACCAGAAAGTTCCATTTGGTCTCATCCATCCACAAACATTGTTCCAATAGCCTCCTGGCTTGTCCGGGTGATCCTTAGTAAACTGCAGATGAGGAGCAATGTTCTTTTTGGAGACCAGTGGCTTTCTCTTTGCAACCCTGCCATGCACACTATTGTTGTTCAGTGTCCTCCTGATAGTGGACTGATAAACAGTAACATTAGCTAATGTAAGCAAGGCCTTTAGTTGTGTAGAGGTAAACTTGGGCTTGTTTCTGATCTCGCACACTATTACACGCCTTGCTCTTGACCTGATATTTGTTGGTTGACCACTCCTTGGACGAGTAACAATGGTCCTGAATTTCCTCCATTTGAACACAATCTATCTGACTGTGGATTGGTGCGGCCCAGGCTACTTTCACACTAGAGTTTTTTCTAGATCCAGCAGGGTCCAGCAAAAACGCTTCCATTACAGATAATACAACTGTCTGCATCCGTTTGAATGGATCTGGTGTATTATTTTTAACATTTATTTAACATTGCCAAAACTGATGCGTTTTGAACTCCACTGAAAGTCAATGGAGGACGGATCTGTCTTGTATTGTGGCAGATTGTGCCAGAGAAAACGGATCCGTCCCCATTGACTTACATTGGGGGTCATGACAAATCCGTTTTGCTCCGCATCCCAGGACGGAAAGAAAACAGCAGCATGCTGTGGTTTTCTCTCCGGTCTGGGAACGGAATGCATTTTGGAGCATTCCGTTACCTTCAGTTCAGTTTTGTCCCCCTTGGCATTGGACAAAACTGAAGCATTTTTTTTTCCGGTATTGAGCCCCTATCACGGAACTCAATACCGGAAAACTGTAACTCTAGGTTTTGTAACCTTTTCCAGCCTGATGAGCATCAACAACTCTTCTTCTAAGGTTTGATGTTGCCACAGTACACATCCAAAAACACATGTTGTAAATATCAGACTTTGATAGATCCATGTTTTTTCAATAAAACAGGTCGCCCACTCAATCGGATTGTCATCCCACTGATTGAAAACACCTGACTTTAATTTCACCTTCAAATGATCTGCTAATCCTAAAGGTTCACACAATTTTACCACTCACATGCATGTGATATTGGATCATTTAACTCAATAAATAAATGACCAGGTCTTATATATTTTTTTACTCATCTTCCGTAGTTTTAGGTCAAGCACGAATGTACACTGGGAAAGCTCTCAGTATATATGTTACAAGTAACCATTCAACTAAAGTAAGCCAGAGTGTCCCTTTGGCTTCTGTATTTTGCTATATAGAAAAGTTTAGTAGACTATTCTATCCAGACACATCCTACAAAAAAGTATACCACGTGGGCGCCTCTATAACATATGCTACTGTATGTCTATATAGTGCCGTACATCGGGATGTGCTATATGCATCTGAAGCCACATTCACAAGACTGGATTTTTGGTCCACATCTGATCCACTTGTTTTGTGGATCACACATTGACCCATTGATTTCTAGGGGCCGCAAAAAATTCGGACAAGAATAGGCATTTTTACAATGAGGCCTGCCACACCCCCCTGTAAAGGAGCCCAGCACCGCCTGCGTCCAGGAATCTCCTCCTTGCTAACAAAGTCAGATTAACGTAATCTCGCCATGCACGAGCTCACGCATGCGCATTCCCGTATAGACGTCTTCCTTCCCTGTGCTGGCATCAGCCTCAGGGAAGGAAACTGCACATGTGTGAGCTCGTGCATTGCGAGATTACGGCGATCTGACCTTGTGAGCAAGGAGGAGATTCCTGGATGCAGGCGGTGCTGGGCTCCTTCACAGGGGGGCTGGATGGGCACCAGAACGGTTAGTGCAGTCCCTTGGGTTCCTTACCAGGCTGATTTACATATATATATAAAATCATTTTTTACACTCAATGAAACCACACAGAGCTATGGGACCGGTATATTGCGGACATGCTAGCGGCGATCTAGCCATGCATATCCGCATCTCTATAAGGTAAAAAGAGGTGACAGAATGCCTTTAACCCCTTAAGGACTGGGCTCATTTTCACCTTAAGGACTCGGCCATTTTTTGCAAATCTGACCAGTGTCACTTTATGTGGTGATAACTTTTAAACACTTTTTCTTATCCAGTCCATTCTGAGATTGTTTTTTCGTCACATAGTGTACTTCATGACAGTGGTAAAATGGAGTCGAAAAGCTTCATTTTTATTTATAGAAAAATACCAAATTTACAAAAATTTTTGAAAAATGTGCAATTTTCCAAGTTTCAATTTCTCTACTTCTATAATACATAGTAATACCGCCAAAAAAAGTTATTGATTTACATTCCCCATATGTCTACTTCATGTATCGATCGTTTTGGGAATGCAATTTCATTTTTTGGGGACGTTACAAGCCTCAGAAGTTTAGAAGCAAATCTTAAAATGTTTCTGAAAATTTCAAAAACACACTTTTTAGGGACCAGTTCAGGTCTGAAGTCACTTTGTGAGGCTTACATAATAGAAACCATCCAAAAATGACCCCATTGTAGAAACTACACCCCTCAAGGTATTCAAAACTGATTTTACAAACTTCATTAACCCTTTAGGTTTTCCACAAGAGTTAATGGCAAATGGAGATAAAATTTCAGAATTTTGATTTTTTGGAAAATTTTCAATTTTAATCCATTTTTTCCAGTAGCAAAGCAAGGGTTAACAGGCAAACAAAACTCAATATTTATTGCCCTGGTTCTGTAGTTTGCAGAAACACCCCATATGTGGCTGTAAAATACTGTATGGTCACACGGCAGGGCACAGAAGTAAGGGAACGCCATATGGTTTTTGGAAGGCGGATTTTGCTGGACTGGATTTTTGACACCATGTCCCATTTGAGGCCCCCTGATGTTCCCCTAGAGTAGAAACTCCATAAAAGTGACTCCATCTAAGAAACTACACCCCTCAAGGTATTCAAAACCGGTTTTACAAACTTTGTTAACCCTTTAGGTGTTCCACAAGAGTTATTGGCAAATGGAGATGAAATTTCAGAATTTCTATTTTCTGTTACCTTGCCTCAAAAAAAGTGTAATATAGAGGAACCAAAAATCATATTTACCCTAAAATAATACAAAAAAAACTGACACCTTATCCCGTAGTTTCAAAAATAGGGTCACTTTTTTGGAGTTTCTACTGTAGGGGTTCATCAGGGGGGCTTCAAATGGGACATGGTGTCAAAAAACCAGTCCAGCAAAATCTGCCTTCCAAAAACCATATGGCGTTCCCTTCCTTCTATGCCCTGCCGTTTGGCCATACAGCAGTTTACGACCACATATGGGGCGCCACCATAGCCGAAATGGAGAATTACACGTTGTCCATTCAAATTACTGGGTTCTTTGTGTAATACAGGACAGGTCCTTCAGAGAGAGAGGAGACTCTTTGTAACTGCTCTCCATGCTGACCAATAGATGAGCATCCTGAACAGAAAACTCCCTCTATTACCCCAGAACTTACTAATAGGGGGTTTTCTAACCCAGACAACTCCCTTTAAGATTTATATACTATTTGCCCCCTGATAAACTTCATACCTGATTTTAAGTAGGTACAGTATTAGTGAAGAATGCCGCTATTCAAAAAAAAAACAGGCACTGAGATGGAAAAAAATTATGGATATTCTAAAAAAGAAATATATAGCACTATATTGAATACAGTGTTATATATTCATTTTTTTTACAATATTCGTCATTTTTTCCCATCTGAAGTCATGATTCCTCCCTGCTTAAGTTGCTTTTGGGCCTATGACTGTTCACATTAAATTGGAAAAAATGATGAATATTATAAAAAACGAATATATAGCTATATATTAGTGTTTTTGAATATTCACATATATTACATTGCCGATTTTTCGCATAAGAGAAAATAAATTAAATAATGAAGAATATTCTAATTCACTACAGACTACAATATTGCAGCCTTCTCACATTGGCCCACAAGCAAGAAGCAGGTAGGTATACTAGGTAATGGGTTCGGATGGGAAAAAAAAAAAAAATATTCGCTTTTACGAATATATAGCACTATATTCAAAATATTGGCGAATTCTCAAAGTGCCGATATTCGCGATAAAAATTCGCAATTCGAATATTCGCGCTCAACACTAATAACACTCTCTTTCTGGGTTTATTGTGACCACTGGTTGGGAAATGCGTGTTGGTAATCCTCCACCGTGGACCATAAATCCATATATCTTATATGGACAAAAACGCTATTGCGTTTCTAATGCGGTTCTCATTCGATTCCTAAATAAATGTTCAAAAATGTAATCCTTAAATTATAAACAGTGAACATATACGTTCAATAAGGCCTTTTTTTGCCTGCGATTGCGTTCAGTTGTTCATTTTTTTCCGCGCGGGTGCAATGCGTTTTAATGCATTTTTCACGCGCGTGATAAAAACTGAACGCTTACAAACATCTCCTAGAAACCATCAGTGAAAACCGCATCGCACCCGCACTTGCTTGCGGATGCAATGCGTTTTCACGCAGCCCCATTCACTTCTATGGGGCTAGGTCTGCGTGAAAACGCAGAATATAGAACATGCTGCGATTCTCACGCAATGCAAAAACGCTCATGTGCACAGACCCATTGCAATGAATGGGTCAGGATTCAGTGCGGGTGCTATGCGTTCACGTCACGCATTGCACCCGCGCGGAAAACTTGCTCGTGTGAAAGGGGCCTAAGTAAAGTGCTTCAAAAATATATATATATCTCTAAAATAAGTACGTCTTTTAAGTAGTATCAAATTGAAATTGACATATATGACTTTATATTTGCTGAATGCATAGTGCATCAATACATAAAGACATAAAACATAGTGGTTGAGTACAAATGCTTAAAACTCTAAATGCTGGATACATAGAAATGTTCAAGGCGATTGCGGCTGCGTCTAAAATATCAAGGATATCCTCTTATATTTGTTCCAGCTGAAACAAGTCAATACATCCCTATATTGGCTGAATATATATGGAATATCCTGTTGTGTTTCGTCCAAATATATCAAATCAATACGGCCTTAAATTTGCTGAATGCAGGCTGAATGCATGTAGCCTTTATATCAGAAAGCACTAAATTGATGCATTCTACAGACCGATAGCATAGATTATGCTGTACAGTGGGTATATTGGTAGATTAGCTCTTAGTAGTATTGAGCGCGAATATTCCAATTACAAAATTTTATCGTGAATATCGACACTTCGAGAATTCGCGAATATTTCGAATATAGTGATATATATTCGTAAAAACGAATATTCATTTTTTTTTTCTTCATCTGAACCCATTACCTAGTATACCTACCTGCTTCTTGCTTGTTGGCCAATGTGAGAAGGCTGCAATATTGTAGTCTGTAGTGAATTAGAATATTCTTCATTATTTAATTTATTTTCTCTTATGCAAATTTTTTTTTTTTTGAATATTCGTCATTTTTTTCCAATTTAATGTGAACAGTCATTGGCCCGAAAGCAACTTAAGCAGGGAGGAATCATGACTTCAGATTGAAAAAAAATGACGAATATTCTAAAAAACGAATACGGTATATAGCACTGTATTCAATATAGTGCTATATATTTGTTTTTTAGGAATTTCGTCATTGACGAATATTCGTTTTTAGAATATTCGTCATTTTTTCCATCTGAAGTCATGATTCCTCCCTGCTTAAGTTGCTTTTGGGCCTAATGACTGTTCACATTAAATTGGAAAAAATGATGAATATTATAAAAACGAATATATAGCTATATATTAGTGTTTTTGAATATTCACATATATTACATTGCCGATTTTTCGCATAAGAGAAAATAAATTAAATAATGAAGAATATTCTAATTCACTACAGACTACAATATTGCAGCCTTCTCACATTGGCCCACAAGCAAGAAGCAGGTAGGTATACTAGGTAATGGGTTCGGATGGGAAAAAAAAAAAAATATTCGTTTTTACGAATATATAGCACTATATTCAAAATATTGGCGAATTCTCAAAGTGCCGATATTCGCGATAAAAATTCGCAATTCGAATATTCGCGCTCAACACTAATAACACTCTCTTTCTGGGTTTATTGTGACCACTGGTTGGGAAATGCGTGTTGGTAATCCTCCACCGTGGACCATAAATCCATATATCTTATATGGACAAAAACGCTATTGCGTTTCTAATGCGGTTCTCATTCGATTCCTAAATAAATGTTCAAAAATGTAATCCTTAAATTATAAACAGTGAACATATACGTTCAATAAGGCCTTTTTTTGCCTGCGATTGCGTTCAGTTGTTCATTTTTTTCCGCGCGGGTGCAATGCGTTTTAATGCATTTTTCACGCGCGTGATAAAAAACTGAACGTTTACAAACATCTCCTAGAAACCATCAGTGAAAACCGCATCGCACCCGCACTTGCTTGCGGATGCAATGCGTTTCTCACGCAGCCCCATTCACTTCTATGGGGCTAGGTCTGCGTGAAAAACGCAGAATATAGAACATGCTGCGATTCTCACGCAATGCAAAAACGCTCATGTGCACAGACCCATTGCAATGAATGGGTCAGGATTCAGTGCGGGTGCTATGCGTTCACGTCACGCATTGCACCCGCGCGGAAAACTCGCTCGTGTGAAAGGGGCCTAAGTAAAGTGCTTCAAAAATATATATATATCTCTAAAATAAGTACGTCTTTTAAGTAGTATCAAATTGAAATTGACATATATGACTTTATATTTGCTGAATGCATAGTGCATCAATACATAAAGACATAAAACATAGTGGTTGAGTACAAATGCTTAAAACTCTAAATGCTGGATACATAGAAATGTTCAAGGCGATTGCGGCTGCGTCTAAAATATCAAGGATATCCTCTTATATTTGTTCCAGCTGAAACAAGTCAATACATCCCTATATTGGCTGAATATATATGGAATATCCTGTTGTGTTTCGTCCAAATATATCAAATCAATACGGCCTTAAATTTGCTGAATGCAGGCTGAATGCATGTAGCCTTTATATCAGAAAGCACTAAATTGATGCATTCTACAGACCGATAGCATAGATTATGCTGTACAGTGGGTATATTGGTAGATTAGCTCTTAGTAGTATTGAGCGCGAATATTCCAATTACAAAATTTTATCGTGAATATCGACACTTCGAGAATTCGCGAATATTTCGAATATAGTGATATATATTCGTAAAAACGAATATTCATTTTTTTTCTTCATCTGAACCCATTACCTAGTATACCTACCTGCTTCTTGCTTGTTGGCCAATGTGAGAAGGCTGCAATATTGTAGTCTGTAGTGAATTAGAATATTCTTCATTATTTAATTTATTTTCTCTTATGCAAATTTTTTTTTTTGAATATTCGTCATTTTTTCCAATTTAATGTGAACAGTCATTGGCCCGAAAGCAACTTAAGCAGGGAGGAATCATGACTTCAGATTGAAAAAAAATGACGAATATTCTAAAAAACGAATACGGTATATAGCACTGTATTCAATATAGTGCTATATATTTGTTTTTTAGGAATTTCGTCATTGACGAATATTCGTTTTTTAGAATATTCGTCATTTTTTTTCCATCTGAAGTTATGATTCCTCCCTGCTTAAGTTGCTTTTGGGCTAATGACTGTTCACATTAAATTGGAAAAAAATGATAAATATTCTAAAAAACTAATATATAGCACTATATTCTATAGTGCTATATATATATATATATGTGTTTTAGAATATTTGCATTACGCGAATATTACATTGCCGATTTTTCGCAATCAATAGAATAATTGCGAATTCGAATATTGCCCCTGACGATCACCACTAGTTCTTACGTCTCTTCTCACGGGAGACTATTTCTTATGTTTAATACAACTGGGGTGAATACTTGATCCAACTGTAACCGATCAATATAACCTCAGATTTGCTAAATATACGTTGGATATATTTGTGTGAGTATAGTCTCTATATTTCAAGGCAAGAGGTTCATGTATTCCCCAGAATATTATACATAGACTGTACCGCACAGCGAGTGTATTAGTGAGTTAGTTATTGAGTCTCTACTCACAGGATACTATTTCGGGTATAGGCTGACAGCGGGGGCGTCCCACCCGTTATACAGCCACTCACCTGTCCTTGTTCCTCTGTGCGGCACTGCTTTTCCGTGTTCGTTGATGGCGTCCCACGTGATCTAGAGCCGATCATGTGATGCAGAAGCAGGTCATGTGATGTTCCTGCTCATAATATGCTGCCTGTTAGCAATATGTTTCAATAGGAATATATTCCCAATTCCTTTGTATTATATAACAGCTGATGTCAGATGAAATACAGAGGGTGGTCTCGTCCTATGACTGGCAGCTTTTGTACATATAAGATATATGGATTTATGGTCCACGGTGGGGGATTACTAACATGTATTTCCCAACCAGTGGTCACAATAAACCCAGAATGAGAGTAATATAACTGTACTGGGTACATTTTTGGTTTCTGTGTTTTATTTGTATTTATAATGAAGGTACTAGTACATTTTAAACTTATGACAGAGATGGTGAGTGCCTGTTTTTTCTCTATATAAATATTTTGTAGCTATTGTGACAGGGTGAGTCACTAAAAAACAGAGCACCTCTACCGCAGTCTAAAAAGAGAGGGTGAGCCACTATATACTTCTGTTACCTAGGATGAGCAATGCTGCAAACGCCGTGCCAATCAGGAATGACTATAGGAATAACACAATGGTTAGTGTAGATTGTGTGGATATTCTTGGGGCCGTAGCTCCCGAGCATGGCACCGCTCAAGTGTGTCTGAGTCCTGGTGTAGGGAATGGTGCTTGAACGTGGCTGAAAAACAAAAGAGTGGATACCCCTTTTGTGGCTCTTAATGCAATAAGTCCCCAAAACACAAATTAAGGGCGCAAGGAGCTCTGGTCAAAATCTGTTCCTCGGGGCAAGGCCTAAATGTTACACCTCCTCCCCCATCTGAGGCAAGATGGACCATGGACCTGAGAAAGGATGGGGAAGCGCACAACAGGTGCAACTAGGGATGAAAGGGGAGTGTTGTACGGCATAATACATGAGGGTGGCAAAATAGGGCCCATAAAACAAAGACAAAACAAAGGTCAGTCCCAGGTATCTCATCCTCTGAAGCTCATTGGGCTCCTGGATCTTCAAGCTTGTCATAAACTTCAGGCCTTTACACTACCCACGGCCACTGGCTTATCACCTTATGGATGGCATGCTGGATGGCTGTACCTCCTGCAGGAACTCCGTGGATGGTCCTTTTGTGGCCTTCTGCGGTGGAATCTGGTACTACAGGGTCGGTATCTACAGCCAAGATAACGGGGTCCATGATCTTACCCTCCCATGGACAGTGACGCTACTGATCGGGCCCACTCAGTTCCCGGTTTAGATCTTGCAGGCTTTGCCGGAATGCCTCAATCCAGTAGATTGTGCCCAGCTCCCAGGGCGATAACTGGAGGCAGCAGAATATCGGACAAGGCCATGTACCTCTTTACCTGTTCAGGCGGCATGATCAGCTTTGGTTGAATCCCCATCGACCAGACTGGGCCAGGTATATGTAAAGCCGCTGCAACAGTCTGTGGTAGATGCTGCAATCCCTGGGGCCATCCATGGCATGGATCTAGCCAAGGGGTCAGGCTTGGGGAGCTGCGGCCACTGCTATAAGGATAGTTGTGTGGACAAGGTGACAGTGTGGCCTCTCACTCTCAGTAGCCTCTCTCTCTAGGAGCGAGATGAGCCAAGTAACAGGAAGGAGCAAAGGTTCTTCATCTGTCTCCACTTCTACCGGTATGTCGCTCACAAGAGACAGTGGCTGCATCGAGTCTTCTGAGCTGGGTAGTCTTCACGCCATCTTGAGTACATGCCAGGTTCTTCTGCCTTTGGTCTCCAGCACTTCAGCAAGACAGCAGCTTCTGGTGATGGGAAAACGCTCTGTCCCAGGCACAGGTTTTTTTTTGGCCCGAAGGACTTTTGCCTTGGTAAAATAATAACTGGGGGCCCAGTTGAAGGTACCGGACTCCCATACCCAGTGGAACATCAGATAGACATGTCTAGCCTGTTCCTCTGTTGGGCGTTCTCTCTGATTTCCCGCTCTGGAGGGGCAATGCTTCGATGCTATGGTGTGAAGCACGACGAATGGAGCATTTCTGGGCCTTTGTGTTAAGAGATAGTGAATGTGAAACACCCACATGGAGTCCTGTTAACACAATGTGGCTGTAGCTTCCACTGATTTTCCTCCAGCAAGGCAATAGTCCTGTTCGTGACGCCAATTTTATGCAGCAAGCCCCCTGAGGTGCAGAGGATGAGGGCAGTAGTAGCCCCCGATGAGGTGTTGTGTCACGATGTACTCCCTAAGGCTGTTGGTCCCTGAGAATCGGTGCAAAAGTAACGTTGATCACACATATTTGGGAGCTCAAAAACTGGTGCATGCTCCCGGGTGCGCAATGGCTCCCCCTAGCGAGGATCGGGGAAGCTGGATATTGTGTGCGGCAGCCTTGATCTGTCTGAATGATCCAAGGCTGCTGCAGATAGGTTCCTTTGGAGACCCTGGCTGTGGCAAAGCTCCATAGAAACATTGCTTAATTCTCATAGACTCCATTACTAATGCATTGGGGTCTATGAGAGACGATCTAATGATTGCTTGTTCAAGTTCCTTAGGAGAACTATTAAAAAGTGTAAAAAAATAAATAAATGTTTTTAAAAATCTGAAAAATGAAATAAACGAATAAAAATTTACACCCTAAATAATCACTGCATGAGAAAATGTCTATGCTATTAAAATATAAAAATATTTCTACCATACAGCAAACGGAAACGAAAGTCAAAATAGCTGATTTGCTGTTTTATGGTCCCTGCACCTTTCACAAAAAAACTAAATAAAAAGTGATCAAAAAGCCACACACTTCAAAATGGTATCAATGAAAAGTACAGATCGACCCGCGAAAAATGAGCCCCCATAAGGCTCCGTACACATACAACTTCATAAGTAAAAGTAACATCAAAAAAACTAAAACCATAAAACTATGGCGGAATTGGAATTTTTTTTCCAGCTTCCCTATTACATCTTATGCAATAATGGTGCCATACTTACCAAAGTTTCTGTTGGTATAATCAGGGCATGTAAAGAAACGCTCCAACCCCGCCTAGGAAGACCCATTTATAGGCAGGATTTACGTTAGACCCTCCCCCCCCATTTTCGGCATGGGATATTGCAAATTTCCTGGGACTGTCTCTGAAAATCAGGGACAGACCTGAAAAATTTAGGACAGTTGGCAGCTATGCTGTGCCGTTAGAAAGCACAACTTGTCCCATAAAAAATCAGGTCGTGGTATACTACAGGTGGAGCAACAGTTGATGATTGAAGCCATAAAAAAACAAGCCCTCATACGGTTATGTGAACGGAAAAATAAAAAAGTTATGTCCCTGGAAAGGCAGAGAGTGAAGAATGAAAATGGAAAAATGAAAAAGCGGTTAATGGCGCAAAACTCAACATATTATCAAAACATTGGTGTCAAATAATTCCCTTAAGTCATGCCCCCAGCACCTTGCCACCTGTGTCAACTCCGCCGGTATTCTTGTTTGCAAAAGTGTTAACTCTAACCCCAACGCAAAGTCATAACGAATTTAGCTCAACACTTATATAATTTATAAAAAATAAATAATAACGCACCATGAAGTCTGGTATGAACCTAGTACTAGAATGGGTAATTCTGCTGAGCTTGATGCTATGCCCACATCTGTCCGCCAGATGGCGCCAACGTAGCATGCCATTCCTCGTTCCCAGACCGTGCGCGCCCCCGGCCAGGTTACGTAGTGACGTCAGCGAGGAGTCTGTGGACGGAGGGAGCGCGCATAGGTCGGGAGCGGAGACAAGAGGGTAAGAAGCGGGCACTGTGTCTGGGCATTGTGTGGCATGGATAGTGTGTGTGAGGCTGCGGGGTGGAGGAGGCGGGTGTGCGCGTGCAGGGGTCTGGCTGCTGCGTTGTAGGCGGTCTGTCATCGTGTGACGTAAGAGCTCGGTCCTTTATCTAGGTATATCTGAAGGGTGTGTGTGGAGGAGTGACGTCACACACGCGGTCAGTTCAGGGGGTGACCTAAAATGTACGCGGGCCGGGTCATTGTCAGCTCTGTGCCATGTGTGCCCGTCCAGCTGGCGGAGGATCACGCCACTGCTCCCGGCAGCCAATGGGAGCCCTCGTCTCATCCTGGGGGAAGTTGTGAGGGGCTTTTCCCCATGACAAACATGATTGGCACATGTCTGCTCAGGGGGAAGGATGGGATATCATGAATGGGTTAAATATGAGCAGCCCCCTTCATAGACGTGTACACAGATGGAGCGGTGCTTAGTGTAGCCTGCTCCTAAGTATATGGGGGTCCGGCCACTGGGATCATGACCATTTGGGGTCCCTGTATGAATAGGGGGGGTCATGCGTGTCCTCTGCTGCTCTCATTATTCTCAGTGGGACTGCTGCCGAAAATAGAGGGGGTATACGTTTCCAAATTGGCACAGGGGCCTTATTCTAAGTGCCAAACCTGATGCCGCTCCTCTGGGGCGATCGCCACGGACTGATTGAAGGGGACCCCTCCTTCAGGGACTGGGGGGGGGGGTCCTGTTACCATGGACAGGTCTTACACAGGACAATAAAGGGTTACTCCCATCTCGGACATTGGGGGCGCATTGCTCCGGGCTATTTCCGGAAGTCCCCCTGAAATCCATGGGGAGCTCGGCCGCCGGTCCATTCACTTCTGTGGGGCCAACGGAAATAGCCGGGGCAGCGCCTTCTGTATATGGCCACTGGGGGGCAGTCTAACTCGGGGACCAGCAACTTCCAGCACTCCAGCTGTTGTGAAACTACAACTCCCAGCAGGCTCCATTCTCTTCTATGGGAGTTGTAAGAACAGCCAAGCAAGTGTGCATGCTGGGAGTCGTAGTTTTGCCACAGCTGGAGTGTGCCAGTGACAGGCTATCATAAATAAAATAAAATAAAACATAAAAATAAATTTTTTTTTAATGGTTAACTATCAAAAATATACATCACAGTGATGCATAGAATATAACTTATTACCTGTAACGCCCAGTGCATTTTGTACGTATGTGGTGCCAGTTAAAAACGACTACTAATACCGCAGTAGTGATCCGGGGTCAGCCTCGGGTTTCTTCCACGGGTTTTTCCCATGGAAACGTCTGCCGTGTGAACGCCCCCTACAGCGTCTGTGCTGCGGGCTGCTGTTACCTTGTGACGATCCATGTCTCCCGTGTGATGTGACGTCCGTCTGTTTATCCACAAACACGTGTGTTGATGGCACATGACGGCGGGACGGTGCATCCTCTCCCCTCACTTTCCACTCCGCCCTCCCCCCTCTCCCTCCGTTACCTTGCTTTTTTCCTCCTTTTGACCCCGAGTCTTGGCTGCCATCCTTTAGCCGGCTGTCTGTGTCTGTCTCATGCAGGCTGGCACTTGGATTCCTGTCCGGGAGGAGGAGGTCAGGGGCACGGCCACAGCCGACGTATGCCCAGCGAGAGGAGGAGTTCCACGCCCCCACCCCAGACCCTGACCACCAAGAGATGCCTGTGCCAGGACGGGCTCACTTAAGACTGGCCTGGAGAGCAGCCTCGGAGTGTGGGTACCACAGCTACCAGGACTGAACCCGGACATGTTCAGTGATGAACGGATGGAGGATCGCTGTGACGTCACCTGGTTGAGGCTAGAGACGCAAGACGGCATATGAAAGCTGCGAGTGGGCACTGCCAGGGCAGGACGCTGGGAAGCTGCCACTATTGAAAAAGTTGGAATATTGAATTAAAAGGCCATTCCAGACGCGGTGGAGTCTCAGCATTGGTTTCTTCCATACCAAGAAGAACGCAGAAGATACCGCCTGCTGGTACTTATCTCATCTGGCCGGCACTCCCCAGGGCTCATCGCCTGCTCCCTATCGCCCACCATGAGCTCCCTGCTCCCCTTCGACAGCTTGCTATGTAACCTCCTGGGCCTCTCTGTCACCCTGTGGTTCACCCTCCTGCTGGTCTTCATCATCGTCCCTGCAATATTCGGGGTGTCGTTTGGCATCCGCCAGCTGTATATGAAAAGCTTGCTCCGCATTTTCACGGTGAGTGGTCTTCTCTGGCAGTAGTATCGTTTCATGTAAGCAGCGGTGGTCTCTCCAGCTGTTGCAAAACTACCACCCCCAGCAGCCTCGATTAGCCAACGGCTGTCTGGTCAAGTGAGAGTTGTAGTTTTGCAGCAGGTAGGAGACCCGTAGTACAGGGCGTAGTAATTAGAGGGAATGTGCGTCTTGAGCTGACATATTACATATTAATAGGATGTACGAAAAAAAATACATTTGGAGCAGCTTTGTACGTACAGTGCGTTATAATAACCCAGAGCTGCATTCCTAATTCTGCCAGCTCTGATGGGAAACGGCGCCCTTCTAGCACATGTGACCGCAGCAGTCACTGGACAAAGCCACTTCCGGTCCAGCCTGGGACTGCAGACGTGTGTTAGGTCATTGGGGTTCTCAAATCCTAGGATAGACAACCCCTTAACCTTCCTCTGTGGGGGTGCTGCAGAGGAACTGAACACAAAGTACAACTTAGGCTACTTTCACACTGGCGCTTCAGCAAAAACGCTTCTGTTACAATAATACAACCGTCTGCATCCGTTATGAACGCATCCGGTTGTATTATCTGTAACACAGCCAAGACGGATCCGTCATTAACTCCATTGAATGAAAGTCAATGGGGGACGGATCCGTTTTCTATTGTGACAGAGAAAACGGATCCGTCCCCATTGACTTGCATTGTGGGCCATGATAGATCCGTCTTTCTCCGCATCCCAGGACGGAAAGCAAACCGCAGCATGCTGCTCTCCGGTATGAGAACGGAGCGGAATGCATTTTGGAGCACTCCGTTCTGTTCAGTTACGTTTTGTCCCCATTGACAATGAATGGGGAGAAGACGGAAGCGTTTTTTTTTTCCGGTATTGAGATCCTATGACGGATCTCAATACCGGAAAACATTAACGCTAGTGTGAAAGTAGCCTTACTCGGTAGGATGTGCCATCACTTCATGACCTATGGGAGTCTCACCTCTGGGAGGGAAGGGGCTGCGGCGCTGTGTTAGTGCTGCGTCCCCTTGTACAGCACAGACCTGTTCAGCTGAATGGGCCTGACTGCAGTTCCCTGCACAGTCGGTTGGCTAGGAGCGGCGCTATGCAGGGAAAACAGAGACAGTGCGAAACCAGCGCTGTAGCCCCTTCATTCTCAGGATCCAAGGGGGTCCCAGAGAGGTCTGTCTTTTCTTTAGGCTTCACAGTTTACTGGCAAAGTCCTTCTCGTGTCTAAGGGTACTTTCACACGGCCGTTTCTGGTTCCGCTTGTCAGATCCGTTTGAGGGCTCTCACACGCGGCCCAAAACGGATCAGTTTAGCCCCAATGCATTCTGAATTCATAAGGATATGTTCAGAATGCATCAGTTTGGCTCCGTTCCGCTCTTGAGGCGGACACCAATACGCTGCTTGCAGAAATTTGGTGTCCGCCTGACGATGCGGAGCCAAACTGATCCGTCTTGACCTACAATGTAAGTCAATGGGGACGGATCCGTTTTCTTTGACACAATATGGTGCAATTGAAAACGGATCCGCCCCCCATTGACCTTTAGTGGTGTTCAGGACGGATCCGTTTTGACTTTGTTCATGATGATGCAAACGGATACAAGATGGACCCGCACCAAACGCAGGTCTGAAAGTAGCCTTAGTGAACATCTCTGCTGCAGAACTCCCATTTGATCACAGATAATTTTTCTGGTTGCTGTTGGAAACAGTCAGCATGCCTGACACGTCCCTAACAGCTCAGCAGATTTCAGCTCTGCAGACTTGTGCCGGCAGCTCTGGGATAGAATGCAAGGATCGGGACAGCAATCAAATCGGTGCATTTCCATTTGCTTTCTTATGTAGATAAATTCTGTATGTAGGTAAACTGTACAGGACCATGGGCGGTGGTCACGTCCCTGCTGATATCACTTCTGCTTTTCGTTACAGTGGGCAACTCTGCGGATTGAGAGAGGAGTAAAGGAAAACAGTCACACGCTGTACAAGCCTCTCAGCAATGGTATGTGCAGCCTCATCCATTGCTGGCATAGCTTTCCTCTGCCGCTCCATATTTCCACGTACTGGCTCATCGTGCCCGGTTTCCATGCCCTCTTTTTCCAGCGACACTGGATCCCGATGTCTTTTCCTAGCTGTCATTTGTACTCTTCTGCTTCAGGTCCCCTTTAGGTCATACGCTGGCCCTGCGCTGATGTCATATGCTGGCCCCTCGCTAATGATGTCATATGCTGGCCCCACACTGATGATGTCATATGCTGGCCCCTCGCTAATATCATAACTGACCACTCACTGATGATGTCATATGCTGGCCCCACACTGATGATGTCATATGCTGGCCCCACACTGATGATGTCATATGCTGGCCCCACACTGATGATGTCATATGCTGGCCCCACACTGATGATGTCATATGCTGGCCCCACACTGATGATGTCATATGCTGGCCCCACACTGATGATGTCATATGCTGGCCCCACACTAATCCGCTCATCTCTGCCACCCATAGACTTCTACTGGTCGCATTCTTTTTTCTAGTCACCATTTTACTGGGCAGTGGAGCCTTTTAAAGGGATGCTAAAGTTTAAAGTCTGTCAACCTTCATAAACACTTTTTTTTTTTCACTCAATAGATCTTAAAGGGAGTCTTTCACCCCAAAAACCCATTTTTCAACACTCACATCTTTCTCTGCAAAATTGGCCCCACATTAAAAAGCTTCTTACCCTATTGCTGTACCTCCTACCGAACTTCGGAAAATCACTTTAATTGCAGATGTCAATCACAGTTGAAGGTGCCCAGGGGCGGCATCATAACGGCCGGTGCCCGGGGCCGCTCATCTTCATAACTTTCCACTCCGCCTTTCACCAAGACGGCCCTCCCAATGTCTTCTGCTTGTCCTCCTCCTCAAGTGGGCAAATCCCTCGCCTGCGCCGAGGATCCGGATGTCCACGCCTGGGCACTGGATACCCCGATGCTTCTGCCAGTAATCGGGAAACCAGTGCGCAGGCGCGGACATCCGGATCCTCGGCGCGGGATTTGGCCACTGTAGGAGGAGGACAAGGTGAAGACACTGGCCGGGCTGTCTGGGTGAAAGGCGGAGTGAAAAGTTATGAAGATGAGCGCGCGGCCTGGGCACCGGCCGTTATGACAACGCCCCTGGGCTCCTTCAACTGTGATTGACATCTGCAATTAAAGTGATTTTATGAAGATCGGTTGGAGGTACAGCAATTAGGTAAGAGGCTTTTTAATGTGGGGGCAATTTTGCAGAGAAAAATGAGGCAAGTTTGTAATAGGTTTTCATAAAAAATACCCTACGGCGTCTCTAGGGTCACAGATAACAAACGCACTCTGTGTAATGTATCCCCGCAGTCTCATACCGGCCCCTGCTGCGTGCTGCCGGACGGACTGGTAGAAGGGAATGTGACTGCAGGATCTGACTGCGCAGTTTGTTGTCTGTTACCATGGAGACTCATATTCTGCAGTGAAGCTGTAGGAGCAAAGTTGCTTCATTTTAGATTTGTAAAGAAATTGTTTGCCAGACGTTGACGTAGCATTCAAGCCTGTCTAAAGGCTCATTAGATCCGTTTTTGCGGATCCACAAAACACGGATACTGGCTGTCTGCCGCATTTTGCGGAACGGAACGTCCTTCTCCATGATATCTCTCATTTTCTTTTCCCTTTACACCATGTGTAGGAATCATCGCCAGAGACACCATGTCCCTGGAGGAGGGTATGTGGGAGCTGCGCAGCAATGGCCGGTCAGTTGGCAAGCCGGAGTTCGAGCTGTCGGACATCTTTTACTTCTGTCGGCAGGGCATGGAGAGCTTAGTGGACGATGATGTGACCAAGTGCTTCTCTGCGGAGGAGCTGGAGACTTGGAACCTGCTGACCAGAACCAACTACAATTTCCAGTACATTAGCCTGCGCTTAACTGTGCTGTGGGGGCTCGGCATGCTGGTGCGGTACACCTTCCTGCTGCCGCTCAGGTCAGTGTGTGAGGTGGCTGTGGTACGATGGAACGGTGCGCTGTAAGGTGTCATTCTGACTGTTTCCCGTGTCTTTTGGCAGGATTGCTCTGGCGTTCACGGGGGTCAGCCTTCTGGTGGTCGGCACTTCACTAGTAGGATACTTACCGAATGGCCAGTAAGTATGATACCATGCTGTTTTGTGTAATGAAGGCGTCAGGAGGCTGCACTGTGCGACCAGATCCACACCACCCCTCTGAGTCGCAAAAAAAAAAAAAGTCGCAAGCGGGCGTGGGTGAGCCTGGTTGTACGCATCACTTGAAGTTTTATTCCCAAGTAGTCAGAATAAAGTACTGCTATGCCCCCCTCCTGCTCTTATAGTAAAAATCGCACCCCTCAGTCTCCACTACATTCTCCAGTCTTCAAAAAAAGCCCCCTTTTCTCTAGTAGGCACAGCAGCCCCATGTCACGCAGGCCCTTTCCTAGTAGTCATAGCAGGCCTCCGCCTACACGCCCTCTGCTGGCAGGAAGCTACATGGGCCCAAACTAATGCCTGCAGTAGTAAGGCTACTTTCACACTTGCGTTGTTGTTTTCCGGTATTGAGCCGGTAATCTCAATACCGTAAAAAAAAAAAAAACTTTTCCGTTTAGTCCTCATGCATTCTGAATGGAAAGAGATCCGCTCAGCATGTATCAATGTATTTAGCGACAGATCCGTATTTTTCCGTTTTGATTTCACACAACCGCATCCTAACGGAATGGACACATCCTGATGTGCAAAATCAAAACGGATCCGTTTATTTCCGCTATTGAGATCCTCTGCCGAATCTCAATACCGGAATTCACAACGCAAGTGCGAAACTAGCTTAACCACAACAGAAGTGTTAAAGGGGATGGACATATCGATGATCTGTCCTCATGGTAGGTCATCAATTTGAGATCAGCAGGGGTCCGACCCTCGGCGCCCCTGCCGATAAAGCTGTCTGAGTGATGAAGCCGCAGCACTCGCCAGAACCCTGCTGAGCGCTGTGGCTGCCCGCATCCATTGGATAGCAGCTGTTTGCCCCATTCACTTGAAGGCGCTGCCCTTAGGCCATGTCACCGATGAACGTGACATCACTGCCCAGGGAAGAGGCCTAAGTTCTTATGGAGCGCCGTGGCCTCTTCTAACAGCTGATCGGACAGGGTCCTGGGAGTCGGAGCCCTTCCAATCTGATCTCGATGATCTATCTTGAGGATGGATTTATGAGACGGAGCTGATCCTCTCATGAATGAAGACATTCTGGCAGACTTGAGCTGTCCGAGTATTACAAGGACAGCTGTTCGTCTGAATGGCTGCCATGTAATGCTGGCCGTGTGCCCTGGGTCCCGCTCCCAGCAAACAGCTGATCTCGCTTGAGGGCGGCAGCTTTTAAAGGTATTTTCTGTGATGAGACAACCCCTTTAACCCTTAGGATGCCAGAGTTTTTTTCTTTTTTGAGTGTTCATTTTTCTGCCCTATCTTCCTTGAGCCGTAACTTTTTTATTTTTCGTTTACGTAGCTGTATGATGGGCTTATTTTTTGCGGGACAAGTCGTACTTTCTAATGCCACCATTTAATATGGCATACAATGTAGTGGGAAGCAGGAAAAAATTCCAAATGGTGTGGAATTCCTCCACAGTTTTACACGTTTTATTAACACAGCGTTCCGTTTGTGGCAAAACTGACCCATGCCCTTCATTCTCTGGGTCAGTACGATTACAATACCATATTTTTTTAGGTTTATATGTCTAGTGTAAAAATAAACGTAAACTATGAGAAAAAATGTTTGTTATTTACATCACCATATTTTTATCGTTATATCTACTGAGCTGTGTGGCGGCTCATTTTTTGCAGGACAATCTGTAGTTTATATTGAAACTATTTTGGAGTGTGTGTGACTTTTTGTTCACATTTTATTAAATTTTTTTGGGTAAGAGAAGCAATGCAAAAATGGCAAATTGGCCATTTTGACCCTTTTTTCCGTTATGCCATTCGCCGTATTGGGAAAAAAAAAAATAGTATGGGCGTTTTCAGTTTTGGTGATACCCATGATGTTTATATTTTTTTGTTATTTATGTATTTATTTTTTTATACAGAAAGGGGGTGATTTAAACTTTTTTATACTATTTACATTTTTTTATATATTTTTTCCATTTTTTTTTTATGATTTTGAAGCTCGTATCTGAGCTTACAAAATCCATTTTTTTTTTAATTCTGAACAATTATGGATTTTTTTACATCCATTAATTGTTCAGAATTGCTCACTTCTTATGTTGGCCTGCCACCTGCTGGGGAGCGGTCAAGGACTTCATGGTGTCACAAAGTATATTGGTAAATTGGGGCATGGACTCACTGCCTAATCTAGTTTAACCCTTCTCATGCTGGACACATCTGATGCTTTGTCCTTCCTTTTTGTCGGCAGTTGTTTCCATTTGATATAAATGAGAACAGTGGGGGCACTCTCAAAGACTTCGGACCACCAGAGATTAAAATAACAATAATTAATGTATAAAATATTAATATCACCAATAACAAGATAAACTAAGAAAACGCTTGTTTAAATAGGGAGATAAGATAATGTGCAAAAAAGGCGTATAGCAGCGAATGGTTTTCAAGCGTAACCAATTGGTACAGTAGCAACTAAAGCCTATATGTATATAGCTGAAGTATATGTATATATAACCAGCTGGTAAATGATGTCACAAATCGCGCTCAAAGCACGCCCGTAAGATGCGGACAATTCACAAATTACTATACCGCCAGAATGTTCTTTCCCCACGTATTAGATAGTGAGATTACTGTGCGATTTTGTTATCCTAAAATGTCCAAATACATCAAATGTCCAATAATATCGAACCAACTTGTGCCAACGTTCCCCTAAAAATGATGTAATAAACTCTTTACTTAACGGCCAGTCAGTAGAAACATCTGTTGGTGTAAGTACCAGAAGCGGCGCCCCCTTCGACAATTACAGCAGCGGCGCGCCGCTGTTCAGCCGGCCTGAATCAAAAAAAAGCGATCGCTCGATTATGTCCTTTACAAATAAATGCATCGGAACAGCCTTACCAGGACCGCAGATCCGTGGGGTATACTTGCTTCCTGCGCAGTGCTTGTTCCCCACACATCGGTATCAGGAGCTATTTGCAGTCAAAATGTCCACGCTGGCGGCGTCTTTCGCACGTGGATCCGAAAAGATGTCGGTCCTATTGGCCTGCTGCATAGAGCCACACAATTTGCGCGAATGACAGTTTCTTATGTTGAACCCCACTTCTGTTATCCTCCGTATAGAAGTGAAAATTGGCGTATTTGATGCAGAAAACACCAGACGCGTTTCGGGGTTTTCACTGTTTTCATTTATTCATAATTTTTTAACTTGCAGTGAGTGGTTTCCACTTGTGAGACGCACCTCTTTTGGTATCCGAGTACCCTTGTGCGACATTTTTGTTATCTATAAACCTATCCATTTAATATAGTATATATTTTTGGAATATTGATGTATATATCATTTTTTTTTTCAGGGTAAAGGAGTTCCTGAGCAAACATGTGCACCTCATGTGCTATCGGATCTGCGTGCGTGCCCTGACTGCAATTATAACCTATCACGGCAGGTAAGTCGGGACCCTCCCTGCTCTGTGCCGATTTGCAGCATTGTGATGTGTGAGGCTCACGCCCTGCGCTCATCTTCCTCACAGTGAGAACCGGCCGAGGAACGGGGGCATTTGTGTGGCCAATCACACCTCTCCGATCGATGTCATCATCCTGGCCAGTGACGGATACTATGCTATGGTGAGTTTTTAGGTCAGGTTTGCGTCCGGTGGCTGTGACACGCGCTGTGGTCGTTACATTTTAATTTTCTATTTTGTAGATTGGACAAGTCCATGGGGGCTTAATGGGAATAATACAAAGAGCGATGGTAAAGGCCTGTCCTCATGTTTGGTTCGAACGTTCAGAAGTCAAGGATCGCCATCTGGTGGCTAAAAGGTACGGCAGCAGGAGCAGGACTGTGATGATTCATTATGTTGTGTACGCACTTTAAAGTATACTTTCCATTAGGCTACATGCACACGACCGTATGTGTTTTGCGGCCCGCCAAAAAACCCCACATGGCATCTGTTTTTTGTTTTTTTTTGCGGATCCTTTTTTTTTTTAACGGATCCATTGTAATAATGCCTATCCTTGTCCGCAAATGAGAAAAAAAATAGGACATGCACTATTTTTATTGTGGAATGGAACCACTGACAACGGACGCGGAACACAAACGGTTGACTATCAGCATTTTTTTGCTGACCCATTGAAATGAATGGGTCCCCATCCTATCCGCAAAAAAACCTGAACGGATGAAAAAACAGAGAAAAACAACTGTCGTGTGCATGTAGCCTTAGTCACATGTTGCCGTAAGTAAATCCGTCATGTGTTTTGCAAAGGAACCACAGCAGAAATCAAAGACTGACGTGAGAGCCATTGTCATCCAGCTGTTACGTGTAAAATCCACGCAAATAATGATGGTGCCGGTTTGTGAAATTTGCAGCCCGGTCACTGTTCTGCACTGTAGAGACATGATGTCTTCCTGCTACAGGTTACTGCACCAAGAGGAAGAAAGGCAGTTCTGCATGAAGACCAAAGAGCTCCCCCTAGTGGTGGCTGTAGACAGTCAGGCTTTTATCAATTGAACTGTACTTGACTATGGAGGGTATTAGGAGCTCTGTATCAGAAAATTGGCTTCCCAACCACTATAAAGATGTATTAAGAAACTAGTGTAGGACTTACAGGGGTTGCTCAACCATTACTACTGGATTGTAATAAACAAAGCATATTTTCCATTTACAGGCTGTTATGTAACGATCCAGTGAAGAGTTATGATATTTTCTTATCTAGTATAGCACCACTTTGTGTTTAAAGCGTACAGCGATGTGCACTGAGCTGAGGGCTGTGGTCACACATGCTCAGTCACTCTCCCACATGTCCCACAGTAGTTTTGTGCAGGGTAGAGAGTCATTGTTATCAGCTCCTCTGCAGTGAACACAGAGCGGAAGGCTCGGCAGTGGACAGAAGATCACTGTGCAAAGACCCGGGTGTTGGGAGAGCGACTGAGCATTCGTGACCGTCTCAGTAGATGGACGTGCACATTGAGATACTACTAAGCGAGTAAAGGTCATAAGTCTTCACTGGACCATTATTTAACAGAAGGTAAATGGCAATCTGTACGCTGAATATGACATGTAATGGTGGCACGCCCCCTTTAAATTGACTTAAAGGGGTTGTCCCATGTCAGACAATGGGCGCATATCGCAAGGATATGCCCCCATTGTCTGATAGGTGCGGGTCCCACCGCTGGGACCTGCACCTATATCGAGAACGGAGCCCCGAAAGTGAAGGAGGATGCACTGCGCATGCGTAGCCGCCCTCTATTTATTTTCTATGGGGCCAGCGAATATAGCCGAGCACTGGCTCGGCTATTTCTGTCGGCCCCATAGAAATGAATGGGAGCATGGGCCGCGCATGCGCAGCGCGTCATCCTTCACTTCTATGGGAGAGGCGGGGAGAAGCGCTGGGTGGCGGACGGACCCTGGGAAATCCGGAGTCCTCCAGCTACAGCTCTCCCCGCTCCGTTCTCGATATAGGTGCGGGTCCCTGCTGGGACCCACACCTATCAGACAATGGGAGCATATCCTAGCGATATGCCCTCATTGTCTGAGATGGGAATACCCAATAGGGTTGAAGAAAATGTTTCCTTACTTTACAATATACAGTGATGATTTTCAGTTACAATATCCAGTTTTTTATGTATTGTGTATGTATTCATTCCATGTTGTAATTAACCCATTCTTTTCCCCCAGGCTGATGGATCACGTTCAGGGCAAAAGTAAGCTGCCCATCCTAATATTTCCTGAAGGTAAGACCTGAAAGACGCTATCTTTAGAGCTGCGTATGCCTCTTTTATGCATTTTTATTCCTTTTTAGTATTGCTTAACCTGCTTCATTGCAGAGTTTCTCTTTAAAGGGTTCCACAGAACCCTTTAAATAAGCCAACCTCACCCATCAAAGTGGGTGAGGTTGGCTTATGCCCATTAACATAGGGTTGTCTCATATGCCCTATTAAAGTATGGGCGTGCTGTGTATAGACAAATATGGAATTGATGGGAATTGTGCTTTTCAGTACTTTTTAGTCTAGCGTGAACTAAGGGGACTTTATTGATTCCTTGAAATGTTTGTGTAGACATCATACATTCCTCGGCCTGTTCTGACAACCTCTCACCCATCAGGTACCTGCATCAACAACACATCGGTCATGATGTTCAAAAAGGGAAGCTTTGAAATAGGAGCCACAGTGTATCCAGTGGCCATTAAGGTGAGTGAGGGGCCCCTGGGGAAAAGCTTTGGCCTGTTAAGGGAAGGCCTCTGACCGCTATCTTCTTTACCTGCGCAGTATGATCCTCGCTTTGGCGATGCCTTCTTTAACAGCAGCAAATACGGGATGATCACCTACCTCCTACGAATGATGACAAGCTGGGCCATAGTGTGCAGTGTCTGGTATCTACCTCCTATGACACGTCAGGTATGGACAAATGGATGTCGCTAAAAAACTGATGAAACTGAACACGTCTGAAGGTTCCAGGTCGATTACAACCGGCGGTATCTAGAGTAACTCTTAACCCCTTGGTGACATACACATATGACACGTGCACAGGGAGCGTATGGAGCTGGCCCCACTCCAGATGTGACGGGGGTCAGCTGTGTGACACTCCCTGCAACATCAAGGATCAGAGATAACGGCAGTGCCGCTGTCCATAGTGACCGCCATCTGCGCAATTGAACAGAGGGAGAGGGCGTTCTCTGTCACCCTTAATGTCCTCAACCCCAGTCCCTGGGTTGTCATGGTAGCTCGGGGTCTAGGGAAGGCCCACCGGTCTGCCATCTTAGTGCTCTGATTACTCTCTGCTTGAGACAGGGTGTTATAGGATTGTGCCGCAGGTACAGCACACTGCAATGCACTTCAGGTTCAAGCCTCATTGCAGGACGAAAACCCCCAAACACTAAAATAGAGACTTTCAGTGCTCTGATGTATTAACTCACTGCACAGCCCCTTTCAAAGTTGTCAAAAAAAAATACCGCCGCAGTCACTTTGAATGCCGTGGATCCGCTCGCAGCTTAGCTATCTTTTAGTCGCGGATACCCGCTGCAGTGTTCCTTCTTGGCGCAGTCACAGCTTTAAACCGCCGGCTCGCAAAGTTCTCTACAGACTCTATCTGAACTGCCACTTTTCTATAATTACAGTATTCCCTTCCCATCATAACTTCTACTGTAGATTGTCAGCAATCCTTAAAGGGGTTTTGCAGTAATTTTAAACTGATGATCTATCCTCTGGATAGTCACTGGTCCTGCGGTAAACAGTGAGAAGGCCGCGGCACTACTGACAGTGCCGCTGCTTTCTCAAACCGCTGATCGGCGGGGGTCTCGGGTGCTGGACACCTGCCGATCAGATGCTGATGATCTATTCAGAGGATACATCATCAGTTTAAACAAACTGCAGAACCCCTTTAAGGCTTTTATATCTGTGCATGTAGAGCCAGGCAGATTGCAGGCGACGGTTGGTGACCACCTCCTGCAGCGCTCCAGCTCACAACTGGTTCGAACAACTAATTGGAAACGCATTTCTGCTGACCGTTGATGACCTTTAGGACGGTGTTACATAAATTCCCCGTGTCTTTACCCCCTGCTGTCCAGACATGGGTCTGTTTACTTGGGGATGGATCAATACAGAGAACCTGCAGAAGGTTCAGCTTCATAAACTCCACTTAACCCCTGTGGTACATGATCAGACCGAAGAAGGCCTGATATGTACTTTTTCTGGAGCCAGAATCGGCACATCTGCAATGTCTGCTTAGTGGCTTGTTGCAAGAGTTCATTGCAGACTGTCCGACTTTCATCACAGAGGTCAGCGCTTTGTCTAGTCTGATGCTCTTGTAATATTCCTGGCAGTGCAGTCAGCCCCCATTTCTTCTTGTGCCGGGTATTACATCAGGAGGGTCACTGGAGGGCAAGGAAATGTGCTGACAATTAGTTAAAAAGAAAAAAAAAGTCTCCGACTTCCAGCATTGCTTTCAGGACGCACTGTGTATCCTTCAGGTACCCGGCTTCGCCAAAATTGGCACAATTTTCTGGTTTTAGTATTTAAAATCCCCATTAGGCAGACCACTACTATGGTAGACCCCATTAGGTAACTGTCATATTTTTTTTTATTTGCTAGTTTATTAGAGCTAGGCACGTCCGCAGAATGGGTCCGGATCCGTTCCGCAAAATGTGTGGACCAATTCATTTTCAATGGGGTCACAAAATATACGGACAGCACACAGTGTGCTGTCCGAATTCTGCTCCGCAAGAAAATAGAACATGTCCTATTCTTGTCCGCAGACACGGACAAGAAAAGGCTTTTCTATTAAAGTGCCGGCCAAAATGCGGAACGCACATGGCCGGTGTCCGTGTTTTGCGGATCCGCAATTTGTGGACCACAAAAGACTTGCGGATGTGTGAATGGACCCTTAGTCTGTCAAAGATTGTCAAAAGATCTGTAATTACCTCATAATAACAGCTTTCATTAATGTCCTCTGTCCTTTTCCACTGCTCCCTTAATAGACAGTTGCTAGGGCTATGGAAGACCGAGGGGCGGTCCTTCACACTGCATGCCTGCATCAGGCTTCAGAGTGAGGGGGCGTGTCTCTCAGTAATCCAATCTGATTGGCTGGCAGGGAGCTGCTGGCTACAGCAAGTGTGTATGTGAAGTGAGGGAAAGCAGTTTTGGCCTCAGAGAACTGGCAGAGGAGCCATCTTGAGAAGGTCCTCATATTGTAAATGTTTAAACAGCCGTAACTAAGGGAAAAACTCAAGGAAAACAGTGGTATGTGACGAAACTAAAGATTGCTTTATGCATAATGCTGCTGCAGCAGTAACAGATAAAAAAAAAAATAACCAGGAGCCATTGGCTCCTAAACTAAAAAATTTAGGAGCCAAATTAAATTTTTTAGTCGCCAAATCAAAAATGCAAATAATTAAAAAAAAGGACTTGGCGGAGAAGATGAGACGCAGGTCACAGTAGTGAGCCAGCTCTACACATAGGAGAATACAGAACACATACCTCTCATATCCAGTGACATCTTCTGGGGGACTAAAAATGGCAAATTGCGCGGTTTTGATTTCAATTTTTTTTGTTTTGTTACGGCTCTACCAGGGCAGAAATATTTTTTAATATTTTAATAGCTCACACTTTTTCGGACGTGTCGATATGTAATATGTTTATTTTTAATTGTTTGTAAATTTGATATGTAAAATTGGGAAAGGGGGCGATTTAAACTTTTAGTATTAGTGTTTTTTTTCGTTTTTTCTTCTTATTTAATAACCTTTTCCCCCTTAGAGGCTAGAACCTGGGATCTTTTGATCCCTTGTCCTATTCACCCTAAAAGAGCTCTATTAGGGTGAATAGGACTGCACACAGCAGCAGGGAGATGACCATGGCAGCTATGGTTTCAGTAGCGACCTGGCTGCCATGGTAACCGACCGGAGCCCCAGCAGTGTAATCTTCCACTAATGGAGGGGAGGGGACCCTGTGGCCACCATATAACAGTGGGGGTGGGGGGGTCCTGTGGCCTTTAATGGGTCCAAAAAAATATGAACAAAGTAGCAGGCTACATAGAGCAGCGCCCAGGGATCTAAGTGCACTTACTATTATTCCTGGGCGCCGCACCGTTCGCCCACTGTGGGCAACATACAGGGCAAGGAGGAGGAGACTCTGTATGTTGAAAATACCAGGGGCCACAGCGGGCGAACTACAGATTCTGCTGCCAAAAAATGCCCCCTACTCCGACACAGCGCCGTACACATAACTATAAAAAGTTATGGAGGTCAGAATATAGCGATGAAAAGTAAAAATAACGTATTTTTAAAAATTTTTTGGTATTAAAACACGATACATAAATGTATCACTGTAATCGTACCAACCCGGAGTTTTTACAGTTTTACCGCATAGTGAATGCCGTAAAAATAAAACTGTGGCGGAGTTCGAATTCTACCACATTTGGATTTTTTTTTCCAGCTCCCCACTACGTCCTATGGAATATTACGGTAAATGGTGCCATTGAAAAGTACAACTTGTCTTGCAAAAAAAAAACAAGCCCTCATATGGCTATGCGTCAGGAAATGGTTAATGACTCCAAGACGTGATATTTTTTTTAACAACTTTACACCTGCTCCAGTCTTACTTTTGTCTTTATGATCTAACAGGAAAATGAGGACGCAGTCCAATTTGCAAACCGGGTGAAGTCTGCAATCGCTCGGCAGGGTGGACTTGTGGACCTGCTCTGGTGAGCCTGAAATATTTCACAATCTTGGGCTCATCGCCTTTGTAACAAGCCACTTATTCTCCTTTTTTTTTTTCCCTTTAGGGATGGAGGGCTGAAACGTGAAAAGGTCAAAGATGCTTTCAAAGAGGAACAACAAAAGCTGTACAGTCGCATCATCTCTGGAAACCAGGAGAACCGAAGCCGCTCGTAAGCCCCAGCATCGGGGTGCAGGCTCTGTTCTGACCTACCCTGCTGCTCCACACCACAGGAAGAAGACTCTGAGCCGCAGGAATCCAAGCCATGAAGTGAGGGCCGAGGGAACACACAACATGGAGTCGGTCCAGATTCATTTGTCCATGAAGAACTGTAATAGTAGGAGGCAAGCGGCATTTTCTAGGTGCCGGCTGCACCCATGGGATCACATGTTCAAAAGGGTTAGAAGGGCGGTGGTCTCTTAACCACAGGGCTGTTTCCTGAGTAGGACTCGACTATTATTTTGGTTTGAAGGCTTAATGTTTTGGGTCTCGCAGAATGTAACTGGTCATATTCTGTGAGGCATTACACTGTTACAGGCTGCCGGTGATATGAAACTAGCGCCACCCTCAAGGGATAAACCTGACTCATTAGAACTTGCCTGAGAACCAAGGTTCCAGGACCTGATCACCTGCAGGAACTAAAGTGAAGCCAGCAAGGCTTGGACCTCTTCTTACCGCCGTGGCTGATATTTTCCAGTACCCAGCTTCTCCTGAGACAGACAAGTCCTTCAGTTTCTTTCAAGTAATCTTCGCTTCTTGTCATGGAAGATGGACGGTGGCTCGCTCTCAACAATCCTTTAAGCCAAAAACACTACGGGTTAATGATACCAGCGTGTTTGAAACCCTTCCTGGGAATCCATAATGAATGAGACATGTGCCTCCCTTCTTATCTGTTACACCCCGTCCTGCATGGGCCCTGGGCCACGTTCCTTGTTTTGTTTTTATAAGGTCAATGAAATAAAATATCTTGGCAAAAAAAAAGATTCTAAATCTGCTTCTTTCTCATGATGGGCCCTATCCTGGCTGAGGATGCACAGTGTAGAAAAATCAGATTCAGGTCTCATGTACCCGGGTCCGCAATATGCGTGCTCACCGCATCACAAATGCGGACCTGCAAAAAATAGTGCATGTTCTATTCTTTTGTGGTGCAGACGGATCACGGACTCGTTCAAGTTGAATCGGTCTGGTTCCATCGCGGCAGCCGCACGGATAGTGTTCGTGAATTGGGGAACGCAAATTGTACCGGGGGGGGTGCATTTTATTGTTTTTATCGGCGGTCTTGATTCCTCCGGTTATGTTGTGGCCTGGGCTCGGCATAGATTTTGCGCATCCCCCGCAGGCCGTGCGAAAGACTAAAATCTATGGCAGCTAGGATTTCTGTCTTCATTCATGTCCAAAAACTGGCATGAATGAAGATAAATGTGTCAGGCCTGCTGGCTACACTCCCTTTTCTTGCCATTTCAGAGAAGTGGCGAGAAGGAAGAAAAGTCGCAAGTTAGGACGCAAAAATAACGTGCGACAAATTGCGACTTTTTTTAACTCCCCAATAGTGGCGTAAATAGCATGAAAAATGTCCCGCTATGTTATTATATTTTGCTATATTTCTATATTTTTTCTTTAAATAAAATAGGTAATGAATCATTTAGGTAGCAGCCATGGACACAATGGGCAGTTGTCACTGTATCCAGGGGCCTACACAGATCTCATAGAGCCCCTTAATAAAACTTAGTTTCCCCCCCTCGCTGCTTCAACCAGTGTCCTGGTACAAGCACTCCCAGACAACATGGAACGTAACGTTTGACACCCACATTTCTGAGGAGTTTACTTTTTTCATTAAATGGGAAAAAAATGTAATCATTTTTTTAAAAAGTTACTCACTGCCTCATCCGTTTTATCTGAAATCTATTTAGGAAAAAATGGAACAGGTGCTGCACAATATTTCGGAATTTATTGGCACCAATACGTTGTTCTCCTCCCTCACAGACTAATTATAAAACTGGCTGCCTGCAGTCACCACTAGGGGGAGCTCAGTGCATAGGAATTTATACAGGCACTATTGAAGACAATGAAAGCTGTAGAATCTCTGTGCATTGAGCCCCCCCTAGTGGCAGCTGATGCAAAATGCAGTGAATTTATAGTATGTCGTGAACAGCAGATAAAGCCCCCCCAGGGCTCTGTGGTATGCCACTGTGTGTATCCCAATTGGTAGATCACCCGTTGTCCAAAATATTATTTACCTGGGGTCCCACGGGAGTAAATGAATGATGTAGCAGGCATGCCTTTATATAGATGACAGGACATCGCATGACATTGTTACTACACCTAGGCAATGTTAAAAGCGGTATCGCGCTTACCAGTACCTGACCGCACCGTTGCTACGGAAGCTTCAGCCATTATCCAGTGATCTAACCCCACGTTTAGGGATGGGACAATTAAGGCCCCTTTCACACGGGCGAGTTTTCCGTGCAGGTGCAATGCGTGATGTTGACGCATTGCACCCGCACTGAATCCGGACCCATTCATTTCTATGGGGCTGTGCACATGAGCGGTGATTTTCATGCATCACTTGTGCGTTGCGTGAAAATTGCAGCATGCTCTATATTGTGCGTTTTTCACGCAACGCAGGCCCCATAGAAATAAATGGGGCTACGTGAAAATCGCAAGCAAGGGCGTATGCGGTGCGATTTTCACGCATGGTTGCTAAGAGACGGGACCCGATCTTTATTATTTTCCCTTATAACATGGTTATAAGGGAAAATAATAGCATTCTATTAGGGTTGTTTCGGTACCAAAATTTTGATTCGGTATCGATACCACAAAAAAGTATTGCGATACTCGATACCATTCGACACCACGTGAAAAAAATAAAATGCCAAAAAAAGCCGCGTGCATTCCGCATTTTATGGAATGTCCGGCCAATAATACAACAGTCCGATCCTATTTTTTTGGAGGGACAAGGTGACTAAAAGAAAATGGCGAATTGTGCAGTTTTTATTTTTTTTTATTTTATGGGCGTTTACCGCTTAAGAGGATTTTTTTTTAACAGTTTGGATTTTTGAGACGTAGCGATATGTAATTTTTATTTATTTATTATTTATATATTTTATATGTAAAATTCGGGAAAGGGGGTGATTTATACTTAATATTTTGGTGTATTTTTTTTTTTTTACAGTTTATTTATTAACTTTTCCCGCCTTAGGGGCTAGAACCTGGGATCTTTTCATCCTATTCGCCCTGATACAGCTCTATCAGGGTGAATAGGACTTCACCCTCTCCCTGCTGCCCTGTGCTATGGGCACACAGCAGCAGGGAGCAGACTATGGCAGCCAGGACTTCAGGAGTGTCCTGGTTGCCATGGTAACCGATAGGAGCCCCAGCATTACACTGCTGGGGCTCCGATCACTACCACTGCCAACAATGAGGAGGTGGTGAGGGGACCCTGTGGCCACTGCCACCAATGCTTTTATTACTGGGGGAGGGAGGAAGGGGGATGGGGAGGGTGCACTGGCCACCAATGTATTTAATACTGGGGATGGGGGGGGGCGGGCGCACTGGCCACCAATGAGGAGTGACGTTTACTATACAAATGCAGGCAGAAGAAACTCATTGCCGGCACCTGCCTGTGCATCAGCTAAGATCTACAGGACCTGTGATGACGTCACATCACATGGTCCATCTTACCATGGTGATGTGACGTCATCACAGGTCCTTTAGTTCTTAGCTGATGCAGGGAAAGAGCGGACAGATCGCGACTACGCGATCAAGTGGCTAAGGTAAGTTAACTTTTATTATTTTAACCCCCTCCACTTCATTTTACAATGCATTCTTTATTAAGAATGCTATTATTTCCCCTTATAACCATGTTATAAGGGAAAATAATCAATTCTCCAGAAGACCCGAAACCGGACTTCAGTGATGAAGTCCGGCTTCGGGTTGGGTACCAAATATGGCGTTTTTTCTCACGCGCGTGCAAAACGCGTTACAAACGTTTGCACCCGCGCGGGAAAAACGCGCATATTCCCGCAACGCACCCGCCTCTTATCCGGACGTCAAACATGACGCCCGTGTGAAAGAGGCCTAAGGGCCCTTGCACATGACCCTATGCCCTCCGAGACATACGATCCATGAGCGGGCCATATGTCCCGGAGCTGCATTGATCGTGCGCACAGAAGCACACAGCATCATAGATTACAATAATGCTATGGACGTCGGGTCGCCCGCGGGGCTATTGTCCCGCACTGCTCTGATAAAATGAAAGCTGAGCTGTGATTGGTTGCTATGGGCAACAAAGACTACTTTTCTCTTAGACGGCTGATAAGTCTACCATGGGTCCAATTTTTGCCTGCAATTTAATACTGGTGGATCCAGCAGAAAATACATGTTCTCCATGTTTGCTGATATGACGCATTGCTTATTGTGGAGGATGCAGTGTGAGGCCCCATTCACACGTCCACAATGTTCGTCCGCACCCGTTCATTTTGAATGGGGACGTGATGGATGCGGAGTTCACACACTGGCGGCTCCGCGATAATATAGAGAATGTCCTATTCTTGCCCGCAATTGCTGACAAATATAGGCATCTCTATGGGGCTGGCGGCAAGGTGTGTTGCGGATTCGCAACACACTACAGACGTGTGAATGGGGCCTAAGACAGCAGGACAGCTGTAGGGACTGTACGGGCTCCGTGCGCACACACTGCGTCCTCATGTTCTAAAACCCTACAATTATGTGGCTTCATAGTAACATAGTACATAAGACCGAAAAAAGACATTTGTCCATCCAGTTCGGCCTGTTTCCTACAAGTTGATCCAGAGGAAGGCAAAAAAACCCTGTGAGGTAGACCCAATTTTCCTCACTTAAGGGGAAAGAAATTCCTTCCCGACTCCAATCAGACAATCAGAATAACTCCCTGGATCAACGACCCCTCTCTAGTAGCTATAACCTGTAATATTATTACACTCCAGAAATACATCCAGGCCCCTCTTGAATTCCTTTATTGTACTCACCATCACCACCTCCTCAGGCAGAGAGTTCCATAGTCTCACTGCTCTTAACCGTGAAGAATCCTTTTCTATGTTTGTGTACAAACCTTCTTTCCTCCAGACGCAGAGGATGTCCCCTTGTCACAGTCACAGTCCTGGGGATAGATGATGGGACAGATCTCTGTACTGACCCCTGATATATTTATACATAGTTATTAGATCTCCCCTCAGTCGTCTTTTTTCTAAAGTGAATAACCCTAATTTTGATAACCTTTTAGGGTACTGTAGTCGCCCCATTCCAGTTATTACTTTAGGTCCCCTCCTCTGAACCCTCTCCAGCTCTGCTACGTCTGCCTTGTTCACAGGAGCCCAGAACTGTACACAGTACTCCATGTGTGGTCTGACTAGTGATTTGTAAAGTGGTAGGACTATGTTCTCATCACGGGCGTCTATGCCCCTTTTGATGCAACCCATTATCTTATTGGCCTTGGCAGTAGCTGCCTGACACTGGTTTTTGCAGCTTAATTTGCTGTTTATTAAAATTCCTAGATCCTTTTCCATGTCAGTGTTACCGAGTGTTTTACCATTTAATATGTACGGGTGACTTGCATTATTCCTTCCCATGTGCATAACTTTACATTTGTCAGTGTTAAACCTCATCTGCCATTTTTCTGCCCAAGCCTCCAGTCTATCCAGATCCCTCTGTAGCAGAAAACTGTCCTCTTCAGTGTTAATTACTTTACACAGTTTAGTGTCATCTGCAAAAATTGATATTTTACTGTGCAGGCCTTCTACAAGATCATTAATAAATATATTGAAGAGAATAGGGCCCAATACTGACCCCTGAAGTACCCCACTAGTGACAGTAACCCCACCAATACTGAACCCTGAGGTACCCCACTAGTGACAGTGACCCCTCCAGTACTGACCCCTGAGGTACCCCACTAGTGACAGTGACCCAATCTGAGTGTGTACCGTTAATAACCACCCTCTGTTTTCTGTCACTCAGCCAGTTACTTACCCACATACAGACATTTTCCCCCAGTCCGAGCATCCTCATTTTATATACTAACCTTTTATGAGGTACAGTGTCAAATGCTTTGGAGAAGTCCAGATATACGACATCCATTGATTCGCCGCTGTCAAGTCTAGAACTTACCTCCTCATAGAAGCTGTCATTATCCTTTCACTGCTTTTTTTTCCATGGATAAAATCTGGGCCGCTTTCCTTGCTTCCCAAAAGTTTTTACAGCCCCAGCATTTTTAGACACAGGATTTGCATGTATGCACAACAGGAAATATATGTACCGCCGGATATAGCTGTACTCACAAGTAGACACATGATTTCACAGTCAAATATACATCAACAAGACTTATCGTGGTCATATATATTTACAGATATAGATAGATATGAGATAGGTAGATATGAGAAAGATAGATAGAAGCTAGATAGATAATCATAGATATGAGTTCTATAGATAGATTATAAATAGATATGTGATAGACAGCTATGAGATATAGAAGTGTTTTCCTGCAGCCCTATAAAAAGACTCTCAGAGGCTACTTTTGGCTAGTGTACTCTTGGCGAGAGATTTTTGACTTCTAGACGTGACTCTACAATGCACCTGAAGACATTTTGCTCAGTTGTCAGGCTTTGAATGGGGGCGCATCGTTGGACTAAGAGAAGCACAATGGACGTTTTAATTAATTGCCCGCCATCTAGTCTGTTCTCATCTCACTTTTAGGAGGTATTAGGAGTAGTGGTTATGTGAGGGCATTGTAAGGGATCGCTCTCTCTCAGGGGGTCGCAATCACAGACTTCTCCTCTGAGAATGAGGATCAAGTCCAAAAAGTAAGGTGCTTTATTTTGGCACTTCAGCACCATCACACACATAAACATCGAAAAATTACCTTTGTTTGCAGCAGTGTCGTGAACAAGAAACCGGGTCTGTTACAGACTCGAACCGTATCGTCTTTAGTGATGGATTCATGATGATTGAGTTCTAGTATGGAGACCTCATGGTGAGCGCTTCAATCCGGCCTTTGCTGAGGGGTGACACACTGCCCCAACTGCTGGTGTAATGATCTGGGGAGCCATCACACGTAACAGTCAGTCACCCCTAGTACTAATACGAGGAACACTAACAGCTCAGCGATATGTGCAGGACATCCTGCCGCCACAAGGGTTCCTCTCATGGCAGGATATTGCTCACCCACACACAAGGGTTTCCCAGGAATGTCTCCACCAGATTATAACACTTCCTTGGCTTCCTGGTCACCAGATTTATCACCAATCTGTGGGCAAATGTGCTGCAGGATATCTTACAGAACCATGCCCAACAGTATTTTAGGTATCCAGGCTACAGGCCGTATCTCATCCTGTATCCAGGCTCGAGGCCTTATATCATCCTGTATCCAGGCTAGAAGGCGTATCTCATCTTGTATACAGGCTACAGGCCATATCTCATCCTGTATCCAGGCTAGAAGGCGTATCTCATCTTGTATCCAGGCCAGAGGCCGTATCTCATCCTGTATCCAGGCTCGAGGCCTTATATCATCCTGTATCCAGGCTAGAAGGCGTATCTCATCTTGCATCCAGACTAGAAACCATATCTCATCTTGTATCCAGGCTAGAGGCCGTATATCATCCTGTATCCAGGCTAGAAGGCGTATCTCATCTTGTATCCAGGCTAGAGGCCATATCTCATCCTGTATCCAGGCTAGAAGGCGTATCTCATCTTGCATCCAGACTAGAGGGCGTATCTCATCTTGTATCCAGGCTAGAGGCCATATTTCATCCTGTATCCAGGCTCGAGGCCGTATATCATCCTGTATCCAGGCTAGAAACCATATCTCATCTTGTACCCAGGCTAGAGGCCATATCTCATCTTGTATCCAGGCTAGTGGCCGTATCTCATCCTGTATCCAGGCTAGAGGCAGTATCTAATCTTGTATCCAGGCTCGAGGCCATATCTCATCTTGTATCCAGGCTAGAGGCCGTATCTCATCTTGTTTCCAGGCTAGAGGCCATATCTTGTCTTGTATCCAGTCTAAAGGCCGTATCTCATCTTGTATCCAGGCTAGAGGCCGTATCTCACCTTGTATCCAGGCTAGAGGCTGTATCTCATCTTGGATCCAGGCTAGAGGCTGTATCTCATCTTGTATCCAGGCTAGAGGCCGTATCTCACCTTGTATCCAGGCTACAGATGGCCAATAGGGTCCTAGAGCCTCCGATAATTGTACAGTTTTTCCCAATAAACGTCTTCTCTCCTCTAATCTTGTAATCTCTTTCATATATCAACATTACATTCACATATAGAAGGTTTATTCCAACATCTCCTTGGTGCAGGATTTTTTTTGGTCAATGAGTGTATATAATATGTATGGCTCTGTGCACACAGCATTCAAGCCCTTCATTCGGTGTATAAATATTTGCTGTCCTCAGATAAAGGCAAAAAGTATCCTATTGGCAAGTGTCCCATTTTCCTATACAGTGAGCCACCACAAAAACACCCAGTATACTGTTTTTTTTCATTGTGGCGGAAGGACTATATATCCCAATGTATATCTGTACAGCGTCATATGTTAGAGCATTCTGTCGGAGGTACACATCCTGAAATCTTCACAGCGTCCATCTCCAACAGAAGGCCCGATGGCTTTGTGCCTAAGCTTTTCCAGACTGAGGAGAATAGTGGGTCTTCAGGGGTTAATTCCTTCCTCTACTTCCAAGGACAGGAAATACGGACTTTCTGTGATATATGAATCTACCAGCCCCCTCGCCTATCCGGAAATAAAATGTAGAGAGATGTGGAAGTTTTGGCTCTGCTATGTTACAGTAAATTGTGGTAGGTATAAAATTTCTCTGTAGCGGGGGTGGGGGCACATGAGGGGATTGTTAAAAAAAACTAAAACTGGGACGGCTACAGGCAACTTACTTCTAAGAAAGTCTGAAGGAATGTCCAAATTTAGCTATGACTGTTCTTACCCATAACTGGACTGTTCGTCTGAGTAAATTAAAGGGGACCTCCAGGTGCGTGTAGATTGCTGGCATGGTGAAGTTGCTTCTTCAATGGCTGACAGGTGTAGGTATGTGCAACTATTTAGGAGACATTTATATGATGTAAGAGATGGGTCATGTGCATATAGCAGAGGCACAAGTTCATAATTTTGAATATCTTAGACCCTCGCCATATGAGCTCTAGGCACCCCACTCTGCCATGTCCATGACATCAGTGTATCTACAGGATTATAGTTCACTGTTTTAGGACAATTTCTCAAAATGTCCTAAAAATAAGAGATTTTTTTTTTTACTTATTCGTTTTCAAGAAAATCATTAAGAAACTAATATCCTGTGGTCATTGTTTATTCAGACACTTGGATGTTCTAATTATCCTGATCCCTTTAAGAAGAATGAGTATTCCCGGTATCTCCATGGGGTAGAGCTAGCTTCCATGTGAACTTCCATGGTTCTTGGGGCTCATTCATATTTAATGTTATGTCCAAGAAGGGCTTGAGAACCCTTAACCATCTTGGAAATGAAGCTCCATCTTGGACTACTGGAGGAAGCTCTGGTATGTTTTCCGTCTGGGTAGAATTGTCCTTCCATGTTTTCCATGTAGATTTCCCTGTTTTCTCTTTGCTTTTTCTCACTTGAATTTTATTTTTTAGTCTTTTAGTCTTATGTCTGATTGTAGGTTTCTTCGCGTTACTAACCTCAGCATATTTCTTAGTTTCTGGGGTTTCTGTAGTGGGTGGTTCAGTTCCACTTGTGGACCAGGCTGAGAAGGGTCTAGATTTACTTTTCTGCCTGGTTCTTATTTGTGTGTTTCTAGAGTATTCTTCTGAAGTTTTGTTTTCTGCCTCTCGATGCTTCTCATGGGTGTTTGAATCCAGGTTGATTCTCTTAGGAAGCGGTGGGTTATCCAGTGCAAATGTCACCTTTCTTTTCAGATGTTGGACATGGTCTCTAGATGTTTCAGAATTCTTTGAGTTCTCATCTTGTTGGCCTTTATCTTGATTTCTCATACAAGGTTTTTGTGACTGAGGTTCTGGGTTTGAGGTGGGAGAAACTGTCATCATTCCACGGATTCTCAAGATGTATTCGTCTGTGGACTTGGAAACACTGGCAAAGTTTGATTCTTGATGAAGAGCGGGGTAACTGCAGTCTTTCACAACCATTTCCACCCCAAGGTTTGTAATACAGCTTAGATGTTCCTTGTACGTAGACCATGCATGTCTTAAACTTGGGCCCCAACCATCCTAGCTTTTGTATCCGTCTAGCGATGACATCACACAATGGGCTTGCCTTGTTTGTGATGTCACTTGGCTAGGCCTTGTTTCTTAGGTAACACCGAGACAGCATTTATGGTCATTTAGACAGGCTGCGCGCTCCAGAGGAACTGTGACAGCCGCTCTTAGGTTTTGCAATCGCTAAAAGGAAGTGTGTGGTACATGACAGCTAGATGCAGTGGCTGATGGGTGTTTTACAGTTGCAGAAGCCAGGATGGGTTGTAGGCCAGACGTTCTCTAGCAGAGAGGCCTATTTATATATCAGCTGTAGTATAGACAGCTGGAACGGTTATGTGTTTGTCAAACCTGCTTAGTAGGCCTTTACCTTTCAACGTCATGTAACCTGACACTGAGGTAACAACGGGAACAGACAAAAGAAGAGCTGGAGACTTGAGGAAGACACATAGTAGACTGTGACTGCAGGAGACATGTGTGGAGCGCGGGAGGGACAGGTATGTGAGTAGAGGGCTAGGGTCACCTGGACAGTGGTAAGGAGGGGCCTGTCAAACACACCTGAGCCAGGAAGGAGGGAGATCAGTGCAATCACAAGAAGCGGCACAAATCTGTACAATCAGATCCTGGGATTTCTAAACATCTGCAAAGCAAGGCAGCTGACCAAGTCTGGATTAACGGGATGCCCTGCCCGGGACAGTGACAAGTTAATACCATGTCATGTGCCTCCCGTGTGCCACTTTGCATAGTATTTACCTGTCTGCCGGGTTTATAAGCTCTCACCTCCTCTCTGCTCCTCTGTCCTTACGCTTGCATGTTCCTTTACCCTTTGATCCTTGCGCTTGTCCTCTTCTTTCTTGTCTTTAGTCTTCCCAGACTTCACTTTAGTCTTTCTCCGTGACCTTTAATTACAGATCGTCTGAGGTTTTCTCTAAACGTAACCTTTTATCCTCATACCTGATTTCATTTTTGTCCCCCGTGTGCCACAGTCTTGGTTTAGCAGTATCTGTCACTTGTGAGCTCCATCATGGACAGTCTGGGAGTCCTGCTCATCACGGCCAATATTGGCTCAGTGTGTGACGAGGTGAGTTTCATCCATTTATACGTCTTATTATTTTCTCCGCTTTCTTTTGCCTTTTAATCATTTGTGTGTGTTATTATCATTCTGCCATTAAAAGGGGTTATCTACATGAACTTAAAAGGGTTTTCCGAGACTTTATAACTGATGACCTATCCTCAGGATGGGTCATCAGTATCTGATCGGTTGAGGTCTGACACCCGGGACCCCCGCCGATCAGCTGTTTGAGAAGGCACCGCCCCTTGTAATAGCGGCCCTCTCCCTGCTCACCAAGGACAGCGCCATACATTGCTTGGTATCGTGCTCAGCCCCATTCACTTCTATGGGACTGCAGTGGTTCCCTTAGTTTAATCTTAAGTAAATCTTCTGCTTTTATTAAACTAACTTCTAGGTCCAGAGTCCTGTGCATGTGCAGAAAACTGTATCGGGGTCAGAGCTTTTTTTTTTTTCTATGATGACATGCTAGTAACCTGCAGCCACCACTCGAGGGAGCTTGCTACATACTGTATATATATATATTCAGTACCTAAACAATATGCCATAAGCTCCCATGCTCCCTCTAGTGGTGGAAGCCAGCATGTTATCTCTTTAAAGGGGTTATCCAATTTTAAGAAAATCCCCCCACATGTTCCGGGCCCCTCACCGGTAATATACTTACCCTGCTCCCCGCTCCGCTCCTGGTCCCCGCATCGCCGCTGCTTCTCCCTGAACACAGAGGAAAACATCCGGTGTCGGGGGGAGCAGCCAATGGCAGATGGGGACGGTGACGAGCCTTCCTAGCATCGCGGGTGACACTAGGGAGACTCGCCCCCGTCTGCCATTCGCTGCCTGCCCGACACCGGATGTTTTCATCCGTGTGCAAGAAGCAGCAGCGGTGATGCGGGGACCAGGAGCAGCGCCGGGACCGGAGTAAGTATATTACCGGTGAGGGGCCCGCACATGTTTCTTGATATTAGATTAGGGAACCTGCTATCTGGTTTGGGGCCACTAAACAACCAACATGCTGTTATGCAAGTGGTGCTTACAGTCCCAAACCTGTCCATACCAAACCTATGGGTCCCCAAAAGAAAGTATGAAAATGAAAGTCAAACTTACTGGGAGAAGAGTCTGGGACTCTTTTCCAGTGGCATCAGGCGATTGAAAAAGAGTGTAAGGTGTACATTCCTCCGCTCCCTCGCTGACATTGGGTGTTACCAGTTGGTGGGGTGTCCCTGCACTGTCTGACATTGGCAGTACTGATTGGATAATGTCAGACTGTGTAGGGAAACACTCCCACCTGGTAACACCCATCTGGACCTTCGTGTTAAAATGCTAGTAATTCATTCATGACTTCTAGTAGATATAATAAAGGGATGACACATCATAGAATAAGAATAGATGCTTTAGATTTGTTATTAAATGGGGATGCAAGGAGTTACTATAAACAGACATGTCAGGAGAGGTGAGGGGTCCTCTTTAAAACATGGCTATTATGTTTATTTGATAATATTAAAAATAGGTCGCCTAGTGACAAGCCATGAATGTCCCAGATGGACCACCCCTTTAAAGTCATTTAGTGATTCTCACAGAGATGTCATGAGGCTCGATACGGGATGTAAAATGGGTCGTTATTCTAATGAAAACAGATTGTACTCTATTAAGCAGTGAAGAATCTAGTATTTTTATTTTTTTGTCCTCCCACGATTTGTCTATGATCACATAAAGCAGACATGCAAATATTATTCAAATAGTAATTGTCACGGTTGAAAACCATGTACTACTACCAACCTGCCTAGGACCCGGAGCCGAATGTATCACACGGAAGGCTATTCATGTGAATGTCCGCCATGTAACACTCTATCCCCCCGTCCACGGCGGAGGAACTGCATGGCTGGCAATAACGGACGATCGCATGGGTATTCCGAAGCCACCGGCAGATTGCTGCATTGGCTTCATTTTCAGAAAGGGTTGTCATGGTCAGGGCTCTCTTCTGCCATGAGGCGAGATGAGCAGCTGACCTGCCGTTAAGGTGCGGCCGGCAGTTTACAGCGGGGCATCTGAGCCTATGGCTTCTGTCACCGCCGTTCGGCCTCATTGACTATATCACCGGATGTAAGACGTATGTGCACCATTTCAATTTTAGCCTCAGGCAGCAGAAAGGCTAGAATCGGCCTTGGTCATGGAGATATTGCCTGCTAGGCCCAACCCTAAATTATTAGATACCCGGGCTGCATCAAACTTCTTATGTCTGGTGCCCAGCAGTCAGTTCTACAGATATTTTTACATCTGTGATTCGGTGAATACTCTATATACAGGGGATGGCGGTGTTTTCTGGAGATTGCCAGGGCGCTTTATTTCTAATGAGGTCTTGGTTACCATTGACTGAGTTGGAGATTGTTGGTGGCTTCAGTGACCAGCAAAGGAACTCTGATTTGCCAAGGTGTAGTGCCACCCACGTGGGCTGAAGCTAAAGTATAAAGACACCAACCTTGAAAGAGTGGTGGTTGGCACCGAGTGGAGCTCGCCCAGCATATTACACAGGGAGAACCCGCAGAGAGCGGAGGCAGAAGGGGAAAGGGAAAGCAAGAAAAGAACCCACTAGCCCTCCCATCAATTTGATTGGTAGGACCAGGAGAAATGACCATGCAGGAAACTGGCCCTATCAGTCAAGAAGGAGGAGGGGCTGGCAGGAAGT
>JAKVIS010001012.1:0-43270 GCA_033119425.1 Bufotes viridis
ATATATCCTGGCATTTCAATTGGTTTCAAGTGATTAGAGAAGCAGATAAAATATATTAGAAATAAACTGCTTTGTTATATATATATATATATATATATATATCATATTAAAGGGATAAAGCTAATGTCAATGACTGTAATTAACAATTAAAGATTATGTACACATTTTTAACTATATTAGTACTATTAAAAACTCTCCAGCTCTGCAAAAACTATTGATTAAATAATGTATATTCTACTATTTTGTGTATGAAGCTCCCATGCATATCTATGTGTCTCTAGGGTCAAAACACTACAAACAAACCCTGTAGGTAGTCTGATCCTGTATGTCTTACACTTCCCCCCATCTGTTTGCAGATTAGCAGAAGGAGGAAGCAATGGTTCATTTAGACGAGTAGATAATCTTTTGGGGATTGACGACACAAGTGACCGACCGACACCATGGATTATGACTGAGCACTTACATGCAGGGAGTATCATGTACAAATTTTTTCATATTGGAACGTATGCTTGCTTAAACAATGATGGTTTACAGTGTTGAGACAGGTCTAGTGTCAACGACTAGTAATGAGCGAGCATGCTCGGCCGAGTACCTCATGTGCTCGAGCAGAACGCTCGAGTCTCCGCCCCGCAAATTTTGCAGGTTTTAAGCAGCCAATAAAGGTGCAGGTAAGTACTGCCCTCACTGTAATGCCAGTAGCCATGTTAGCTGCTGGCATTACAGTGATTGGCTGGCAGGAACACGTCATCGGGATGCTATATAGTACCCGATGACGCATGTTCGGCTCAGGCGTAGTCAGGGAGAGCATCGGGTAGGAAGGGAAAGACAGGGCAGGGAGCGAATTTCAGCGATTTTAGTTACAGAACGCTTTTCAAAAGCCCAAAAGTCATTTTAAGGAGTACTGTGTGTGTATGTGTGTGTTTGTTTTAGATCAACAATATATTTAACAGCAGTGTCAGGGACATCCATGCTAAGGAAGGGACAGATAGTCCAGGGAGAGAAATTTTCTGTATTTAATACCAAAAGCTTTTCAAAGAACTCAAAATCCTTTTAAGGGCTACCGTGTGTGTTTCACAGCAGCAAGATATTTTTATTTTAAAACTATTAGTAACATATACTGTACATCATCCGCAGACTGACTCTAGTCTTTAATAATCTGGGTCACAGCTAGTGTCCATAATGTTCTCTGGTGTTCTCTGTAACCAATACTGTCCTGCCTCAGAAAACACTGTCAGTATTACAAATTCCAATAATCTGGTCCTCATATAGTGTTCGTAATCTGTGGTGTTCTATAACCAATACTTAATCTGAAAACTCTGTGTATATTACAACTTCCATTAATCTGGGCCTAGAAAAGTGTCCACAATCTGCGGGTTTTTGTATCCCATACTGAACAGAATCTGAAGACTCTGTCTATATTACAACTTGAATTAATCTGGGCCTAGTAAAGTGTCCACAATCTGTTGGTTTTTGTATCCCATACTGAACTGAATCGGAAAAATCTGTCTATATTACAAATTGCATTAATCTGGGCCTAGTAAATTGTCCACAATCTGTGGGTTTTTGTATCCCATACTGAACAAAATCTGAAAAAAGTGTGTATATTCAAGCTTTTATTAATCTGGGCCTAGTGTAGTGTCCAAAATCTGTGGTGTTCTGTAACCAGTACTGTGATGCATCAGAAAACTGAGTCTTTAGCAGGCAGTAAAACAATCTGCGCCACATATACAGACAAAACCATTAATATGAAGAAGGTGAGTACAAAGGGACGGGGAAGTGAGCGCGATGCTGATGGTGCAAGCAGAGGCCGTGGCCCTGGGCGCAATGAAACAAGAAACAAAAAAATCCACCTTACCCAGCTTCATGTCCAACTTAGCTGAGTGGCGAAGGACAACACTGTCCAAGTCGGACCAGTGCGAACAGGCGGTCGGTTGCATTGCTGAAGATTATGCTTCCAGTAGGTTAAGCACCACCCTCTTTTCCACTAAGTCCAGTTTCTGTAGCCAAGAGTCTGGTCAACCGAATCCTCACTCTGATTCTCCCACCATGTCGCATCTGGCCAAACAAGTGATCCCACACTGGGATATTCACATGACCTCTTTTCATCGCCAGAACTTGGTTTGGCTCTCTCGCCAAGCACGCTTGAAGAGGTACCTGAGATATTGTGCCCTGATTCCCAACCTCTTGAGCCTTCACAGTCTCAAGAAGATGACGGTGGTGAACTGCAATCATTCGTTCACAAGGTGGATGATGATGAGACACAGTTGTCAGTCACTAAGGTTGTGGTTAGGTCAAGTCAGGAGAATGAGCAGAGTGAGGAAGTTGAAGAGGAGGCGGTGGACGATGAGGTCACTGACCCAACATGGGAAGGTGAAAAGCTGAGCGAGGACAGCAGTACAGAGGGGAAGGGCCACACTAAACAGGCCCACACTAAACAGGCCATCACCGAGAACCCTCATGCATAAATCTGCCTTGCCAAGGGGTTGGTGTTCCGCAGTATGCCACTTTTTTGAGGAAAACTGAGACGACAAAAGAGTTGTAGTTTTCAACCTGTGCCGTACCAAAATGAGCCGGGGCGTGAACACTAGCAACCGCCACATGGCATCCAAGCACCTAATAAGTGGGCTGAACAGCTTGCATGAATCGTCAGCAACAACATCCACTTTCCTGTCCCAGAGCAGCGTCCAAATGTCGATAACACAGGCATTTGAACACAAGCGCAAATAACACAAACAATAGCCCTAAATGTGCAACTTTTGAAATTACTGGCGCTTGAAATGTTGCAATTTAGGCTTGTGTATCCTGAGGCCTTCTGCAGCCTGATGTCGGCGGCCATCCTCGATATGCAGTCCCCAGCCGCCACTATTTTTCACGGCTTGCCATGCCCGCCTTACACCAGCCGGTATCCCAGAACATCACCAGTGCCCTGACCAACGCACTTACTGGGAAGGTCCACCTCACCATGGATACATGGACAAGTGCGGGTGGCCAGGGATGCTACCCACGCCCAGAATTGCGGGCTCTACGTCCATCAGGGTCTCCGCCAGTAGCTATGTTACTGGCTCCAACTCCCACTTCTCCTCCACCACCACCTCCTCCTCCACTTCTACCTCCAACAGCTTTCAGCCATCAGTCGCTAGCTGGAAGCAGTGTAGCATTGCTGGGGGTAGCGTCAACAGGCCGTGCTGAAGCTGATCTGCTTAGGGGACAAACAGCACACGGCCGCAAAGCTGTGGCAGGATAAAGGGACCAGATCGAGCTGTGGTCTCGCCACTCAACCTACAACCAGGCATGGTTGTGTCTGACAATAGCCGTAACTTGGTGGCGGCTTTGGAACTCGGCAACCTGACAACATCCCATGTCTTGCCCAAGTCTTAAACTTAGTGGTTCAGCGGTTTATCAAAACATACCCCAATTTGCAAGAGCTACTAGTGAAGGCGCACCCATTTCCGCAAGTCAACCACAGCATCAGCCGGTCTGTCAGCGCTGCAGCAGCGCTTGCGGCTTCCAGCTCACTGACTGTTGTGCGACGTGAGCACCCGCTGGAACTCTACTTTCTACATGTTGGCCAGGCTTTGTGAGCAGCAGAGGGCAGTTGTGGAATACCAGCTGCAACATGGTCGTCCCCTTTCCACTGCCACTATTCACAAGGGAGGAGTAGGGCATTGATGTCAGACCTTAAAAAACTTTGATGAATTCACAAAGATGGTTAGTGGCGATAACACTATTATATGCATAACCATCCCACTGCTGTGTCTATTAAAATGATTGCTGCTCACAATTAAGGAGGACACTCTGAATGTGGCAGACGAGGTAATGGTGGGAGGACATTACACAGGGTGATAGCCAGACCACCCACAGTTCGTCTTCTCAGCGCGACTGTGCCATGAAGAGGAGGAGGAGGAGCTGTAGACAGTTGCCTCTGCTACAGAGGGTAGTACCCATGGAACTTTAATTCCATCTGTTCAGCGTGGATGGGCAGAAAAGGAGGAGGAGGGGACTGAGAGTCATCATGATGTTGACATCGACATCTTTCCTGTTGGTACTCTGACACACATGGCTTACTTCATGTTAGGCTGTCTTTCCACGACCCTCGCGTTATACGCATTTTAGATAACACAGATTACTGGGTGTTCACCCTTTTGACCCCCACTACAAAGAGAACTTCTCATCTCTCATTCCTGTGGTGGAGAGGATGACTAAAACGGTGCAATACCAGAAGGTACTTGTTGAGAAAATTTTTCATCTGACAATGCGGCCACCAGAGTCCATACTTCCTTAGGTAACCGAGGAAGGGAGACAGGAGGAGCACACAGCAGTTCCAACAAAGGCAAGGCAGCACTTCCAAGACATGGGACACTTTCATGACACCCTGCCAGCAACCTCACCCTGAAGCGCGCCTAGTGCTACAAGGAGGGAAAAGTTTTGGAAGATGGTGAAGGAATACATTGCAGACTGTGTCAGAGTCCTAAATGATCCCCCAGTGCCTTACAACTATTGGGTGTCCAAGCTGGTCACGTGGCACGAACTTGCGCTCTACGCCTTGGAGGTGCTGGCCTGCCCTGCTGCTAGCGTTTTGTCTGAGAGTGTATTTAGTGCTGCTGGTGACATTATAACTGATAAGCGTATCCGCTTGTTCAGTGACAATGCTGACAGGTTGACTCAGATAAATATGAACAATGCCTGGATTGCTCCTGACTTCTCAACTCCACCAGAGGAGAGATCAGATGATGATGAATAGTGATGAACGAGCATGCTCAGCCGAGTATTGGTTCGGCTCGAGCATTGCTATGCTCGGCTCCTGGCTTTACTCGGCCGAGCACCACGTGTATTCATCGCATTGCTCGAGTCTCCTCACCGCACATTTGGCGTCTTCTAAGCAGCCAAACAAGGTCCAGGTAAGTAATTCCCCTCAGTGTAAGGCAATAGCAATGTTAGCTGTAAGCCTTACATTTATTGGCTGGCCGGAACATGTGATACCATTTCATATAGGAGCTGAGGTCCGGCGCTCGGCTCATTCAGCGTCAGGGAGAGCAGACAGTAGACAGGGACAGATAGCGTTTTGCTCTAAACTTTTTTTGATTTTACTCTTTACCTTATTGAAAGACCAAACAGTCCTTTTAAGGACCAGAGTGTGTGTTTGACAGCAGTGCAGCACCTTTTTTTGTTTTAAGAAGGGGGTTAATTAAGCACTATCATGGAAAGGCGTCACCAGGAAGGGACAGATAAGTGTAGGGCTTGAAAATCGCTTTGATAACTTGATAACTAAAAGACAGAAAGGTTTCCGATTAGTGACATCTACAATATGCCATCATTAAGCAGTGTGTGGGGCAGATGTTATCAAAAAGGGCTTATTCACTACAGTGTTCCTTGGTACTGAGATATACACTGCACCATCATAAAGCAGTGTGTTGGGCAGACATTATTAAAAGGGGCTTATTCATTACAGCGTTCCTTGGTACTGAGATATACACTGCACCACTATACAGCAGTGTGTTGGGCAGACATTATTAAAAGGGACTTATTCACTACAGTATGCCTGGTACTGAGATATACACTGCACCATCATAAAGCAGTGTGTTGGGCAGACATTATAAAAAGGGGCTTATTCACTACAGTGTTCCGTGGTACTGAGATATACACTGCACCACTATACAGAAGTGTGTTGGGCATACATTATTAAAAGGGGCTTATTTACTACAGTGTGCTTGGTACTGAGATATACACTGCACCACTATAAAGCAGTGTGTTGGGCAGACATTATTAAAGGGGGCTTATTCACTACAGTGTTCCTGCTACCAAGATATACACTGTACCATCAGAGAAATGATTTGTTCCAGGGAAATTAACCTAACATTTGTGTGTGCGTTCAATCCGCAAGCGTTATATTAATTACTCCAGCAGACAGTGATTTATATTTTGGCCATAATTAACAAGTTTTAGGCAAATCTGTGTGTGCGTTTAGGCCGCAACCCTATATACAGTATTCCAGCAGAGAATACATTTCATTTGGGTAAAATTTGTATCCAATATAGAACTACATCCGAATGAAGTGTGTATTGTCAAGTTACATTATCTCTAGCCTAGTGTAGTGCCGAAAAATTGTATTTCTCTGTCTCCTGTTCATTACAGCCAGCAAATACAGTGTGTGCAGTAAAATTACATTATCTCTGGCCTAGGGAAGGGCTGAAAATTGTATTTCTCTGTCTCCTGTTTATTACAGCCAGCAAATACAGTGTGTACAGTAAAATTACATTGTCTTTGGGCTAGCGTGTTGCCGAAAAATTGTATTTCTCTATCTCTTGTAGATTACAGAAAGCAAATACAGTTTGTACTGTAAAAGTTACATTATCTTTGGGCTAGTGTGGTGCCGAAAAATTGTATTTCTCTGTCTCCTGTACATTACAGAAAGCAAATACAGTGTGTACTGTAAAAGTGACATTATCTCTGGGCTAGTGTGGTGCCAAATTGTTTTTATTTCTCTGTCTTCTGTACATTACAGAAAGCAAATACTGTACGTACTGTAAAAGTTACATAGAAACATAGAATGTGTCGGCAGATAAGAACCATTTGGCCCATCTAGTCTGCCCAATATACTGAATACTATGAATAGCCCCTGGCCCTATCTTATATGAAGGATGGCCTTATGCCTATCCCATGCATGCTTAAACTCCTTCACTGTATTTGCAGCTACCACTTCTGCAGGAAGGCTATTCTATGCGTCCACTACTCTCTCAGTAAAGTAATACTTCCTGATATTACTTTTAAACCTTTGCCCCTCTAATTTAAAACTATGTCCTCTTGTAGCAGTTTTTCTTCTTTTAAATATTCTCTCCTCTTTTTACCGTTTTGATTCCCTTTATGTATTTAAAAGTTTCTATCATATCGCCTCTGTCTCTTCTTACTTCCAAGCTATGCATGTTAAGGTCCTTTAACCTTTCCAGGTAAGCTTTGTCCTGCAATCCATGTACTAGTTTAGTAGCTCTTCTCTTCACTCTCTCCAAAGTTTCAATATCCTTCTGCAGATATGGTCTCCAGTACTGCACACAATACTCCAAATGAGGTCTCACTAGTGCTCTGTAGAGCGGCACGAGCACCTCCCTCTTTCTACTGTTAATGCCTCTTCCTATACACCCAAGCATTCTGCTGGCATTACCTGCTGCTCTATGACATTGTCTGCCCACCTTTAGGTCGTCTGATATAATGACCCCTAAATCCCTTTCCTCAGATACTGAGGTTAGTACTGTATCACTGATTTTATATTCTGCTCTTGGGTTTTACGCCCCAGGTGCATTATCTTGCACTAATCGACATTAAATTTTAGTTGCCAGATTTTTGACCATTCCTCTAGTTTTCCTAAATCCTTTTCCATTTGGTGTATCCCTCCAGGAACATCAACCCTGTTACAAATCTTTGTGTCATCAGCAAAAAGACACACCTTACCATTGAGGCCTTCTGCAATTTCGGTGATAAAGATATTAAACAATATGGGTCCCAGAACAGATCCCTGAGGTACCCCACTGGTAACAATACCATGGTCTGAATATACTCCATTGACTACAACCTTCTGTTTTCTGTCCTTCAGCCACTGCCTAATCCATTCAACAATATGTGAGCCCAAGCTCAAAGACTGCAGTTTATTGATAAGCCTTCTATGTGGGACAGTATCAAAAGCCTTACTAAAGTCCAGATAAGCGATGTGTCTACTGCACCTCCGCCTATCTATTATTTTAGTCACCCAATCAAAAAGTCAATAAGATTAGTTTGACATGATCTCCCTGAAGTAAACCCATGCTGTTTTTTATCAATCAACCCATGGGTTTTTAGATGTTCCACAATCCTCTCCTTGAGTATGGTTTCCATTCATTTCCCCACTATTGATGTCAGGCTTACTGGCCTATAGGTGCCCGATCCCTCTCTACTACCTTTCTTGTGAATTGGCACAACGTTTGCTAATTTCCAATCTTCTGGGATGACACCTGTTACCAGTGATTGGTTAAATAAATCTGTTAATGGTTTTGCTAGTACACCTCTAAGCTCTTTTAATAGCTTTGGGTGTATCCCATCAGGCCCCATTTGGGTAAAATTTGTATCCAATATAGAACTACATCCGAATGAAGTGTGTATTGTCAAAGTTACATTATCTCTAGCCTAGTGTAGTGCCGAAAAATTGTATTTCTCTGTCTCCTGTTCATTACAGCCAGCAAATACAGTGTGTGCAGTAAAAATTACATTATCTCTGGCCTAGGGAAGGGCTGAAAAATTGTATTTCTCTGTCTCCTGTTTATTACAGCCAGCAAATACAGTGTGTACAGTAAAAATTACATTGTCTTTGGGCTAGTGTGTTGCCGAAAAATTGTATTTCTCTATCTCTTGTAGATTACAGAAAGCAAATACAGTTTGTACTGTAAAAGTTACATTATCTTTGGGCTAGTGTGGTGCCGAAAAATTGTATTTCTCTGTCTCCTGTACATTACAGAAAGCAAATACAGTGTGTACTGTAAAAGTGACATTATCTCTGGGCTAGTGTGGTGCCAAATTGTTTTTATTTCTCTGTCTTCTGTACATTACAGAAAGCAAATACTGTACGTACTGTAAAAGTTACATAGAAACATAGAATGTGTCGGCAGATAAGAACCATTTGGCCCATCTAGTCTGCCCAATATACTGAATACTATGAATAGCCCCTGGCCCTATCTTATATGAAGGATGGCCTTATGCCTATCCCATGCATGTTTAAACTCCTTCACTGTATTTGCAGCTACCACTTCTGCAGGAAGGCTATTCCATGCGTCCACTACTCTCTCAGTAAAGTAATACTTCCTGATATTACTTTTAAACCTTTGCCCCTCTAATTTAAAACTATGTCCTCTTGTAGCAGTTTTTCTTCTTTTAAATATTCTCTCCTCTTTTACCGTTTTGATTCCCTTTATGTATTTAAAAGTTTCTATCATATCGCCTCTGTCTCTTCTTACTTCCAAGCTATGCATGTTAAGGTCCTTTAACCTTTCCAGGTAAGCTTTGTCCTGCAATCCATGTACTAGTTTAGTAGCTCTTCTCTTCACTCTCTCCAAAGTTTCAATATCCTTCTGCAGATATGGTCTCCAGTACTGCACACAATACTCCAAATGAGGTCTCACTAGTGCTCTGTAGAGCGGCACGAGCACCTCCCTCTTTCTACTGTTAATGCCTCTTCCTATACACCCAAGCATTCTGCTGGCATTACCTGCTGCTCTATGACATTGTCTGCCCACCTTTAGGTCGTCTGATATAATGACCCCTAAATCCCTTTCCTCAGATACTGAGGTTAGTACTGTATCACTGATTTTATATTCTGCTCTTGGGTTTTTACGCCCCAGGTGCATTATCTTGCACTTATCGACATTAAATTTTAGTTGCCAGATTTTTGACCATTCCTCTAGTTTCCCTAAATCCTTTTCCATTTGGTGTATCCCTCCAGGAACATCAACCCTGTTACAAATCTTTGTGTCATCAGCAAAAAGACACACCTTACCATTGAGGCCTTCTGCAATTTCGGTGATAAAGATATTAAACAATATGGGTCCCAGAACAGATCCCTGAGGTACCCCACTGGTAACAATACCATGGTCTGAATGTACTCCATTGATTACAACCCTCTGTTTTCTGTCCTTCAGCCACTGCCTAATCCATTCAACAATATGTGAGCCCAAGCTCAAAGACTGCAGTTTATTGATAAGCCTTCTATGTGGGACAGTATCAAAAGCCTTACTAAAGTCCAGATAAGCGATGTGTCTATTGCACCTCCGCCATCTATTATTTTAGTCACCCAATCAAAAAAGTCAATAAGATTAGTTTGACATGATCTCCCTGAAGTAAACCCATGCTGTTTTTTATCAATCAACCCATGGGTTTTTAGATGTTCCACAATCCTCTCCTTGAGTATGGTTTCCATTCATTTCCCCACTATTGATGTCAGGCTTACTGGCCTATAGGTGCCCGATCCCTCTCTACTACCTTTCTTGTGAATTGGCACAACGTTTGCTAATTTCCAATCTTCTGGGATGACACCTGTTACCAGTGATTGGTTAAATAAATCTGTTAATGGTTTTGCTAGTACACCTCTAAGCTCTTTTAATAGCTTTGGGTGTATCCCATCAGGCCCCTGTGATTTATTTGTATTAACTTTAGACAGCTGACTTAGAACTTCTTCCTCTGTAAAGACAAATGCATCAAAGGATTCATTAGTCTTCCTCCCTAACTGAGGTCCTTCTCCTTGATTCTCCTTTGTAAAAACTGAACAGAAGTATTCATTGAGGCAGTCAGCTAGTTCTTTATCCTCTTCCATATACCTTCCTTCTTTTGTTTTTAATTTGGTAATTCCTTGTTTAAATTTCCTTTTTTCATTTATGTATCTGAAGAATGTCTTATCATCTTTTTCACTGACTGAGCTCATTTCTCTTTTGCCTGAGCTTTAGAAGCTCTTATAACTTGCTTGGCCTCTCTCTGCCTCATCTTATAGATTTCCCTGTCATCCTCGTTTTGGGTGTTTTTATACTTACTAAATGCCATCTTTTTGTTTTTAATGATTTTGGCCACTTCTGCTGAGTACCACAGTGGTCTCTTCCTTTTTTTGCTTTTACTGACAAGCTTATTGCACTTTTCTGTTGCACGGCCCTATTTCACCTTAAGGACCAGGCCATTTTTCAAAATCTGACTAGTGTCACTTTATGTGGTGATAACTTTAAAACGCTTTTACTTATCCAAGCCATTCTGAGATTGTTTTTCGTCACATATTGTATTTAATGACAGTGGCAAAATAAAGTCGAAAAATTTCATTTTTATTTATAAAAAATACCAAATTTACCAAAAATTTTGAAAAATTTGCAATTTTCCAAGTTTCAATTTCTCTACTTCTAGAATACATAGTAATACTGCCAAAAAAGTTATTGATTTACATTACCCATATGTCTACTTCATGTATCGATCATTTTGGGAATGCCATTTTATTTTTTGGGGACGTTACAAGGCTTAGAAGTTTAGAAGCAAATCTTGACATTTTTCAGAAATTTTCAAAACCCACTTTTAGGGACCAGTTCAGGTCTGAAGTCACTTTGTGAGGCTTACATAATAGAAACCACCCAAAAATGACCCCATTCTAGAAACTACACCCCTGAAGGTACTCAAAACTGATTTTACAAACGTCATTAACCCTTTAGGTTTTCCACAAGAGTTAATGGCAAATAAAGATAAAATTTCTGAATTTCGATTTTTTGGAAAATTTTCCATTTTAATCCATTTTTCCAGTAACAAAGCAAGGTTTAACAGCCAAACAAAACTCAATATTTATTGCCCCGATTCTGTAGTTTGCAGAAACACCCCATATGTGGTCCTAAAATACTGTATGGCCAAACGGCAGGGCGCAGAAGGAAAGGAACGCCATATGGGTTTTGGAAGGCGGATTTTGCTGGACTGGATTTTTGACACCATGTCCCATTTGAAGCCCCCGATGCACCCCTAGAATAGAAACTCCATAAAAGTGACTCTATCTAAGAAACTACACCCCTCAAGGTATTCAAAACCAGTTTTACAAACTTTGTTAACCCTTTGGCCCCTTTCACACGGGCGAGTGTTACGCGGGTGCAATGCGTGAGGAGGACGCATTGCACCCGCACTGAATCGGACCCATTCATTTCTATGGGGCTGTGCACATGAGCGGTGATTTTCACGCATCACTTCTGCGTTGCGTGAAAATCGCAGCATGTTCTATATTCTGCGTTTTCACGCAACGCAGGCCCCATAGAAGTGAATGGGGATGCGGGAAAATTGCAAGCATCCGCAACCAAGTGCGGATGCGTTGCGATTTTCCGCATTGTTGCTTAGCAACGGGACCCAATCTCTATTATTTCCCCTTATAACATGGTTATAAGGGAAATAATAGCATTCTTAATAAAGAATGCATTGTTAAATGATGAGGAAGGGGTTAAAAATAATAAAAGTTAACTTACCTTAGCCACTTGATCGCGTGAGTCGCGATCTGTCCTCTCTTTCCCTGCAGCATCTATGATCTAAAGGACCTGTGATGACGTCACATCACATGGCCCAATCACATGCTCCATCACTATGGTGATGGAGCATGTGATTGGTCCATGTGACCATGTGACATCATCCAAGGTCCTTAAACACTATCCTCAGGCTGTGGATAGTGGTTAGGACCTTGGATGATGTCACATGGTCACATGGACCAATCACATGCTCCATCACCATAGTGATGGAGCAGGTGATTGGGCCATGTGATGCTGTGACATCATCACAGGTCCTTTACATCTTTCAAGCTAACGGAGAGGAGGCCGGGCTTCGCGATCAAATGGAACAGGTAAGTAATTATTAGTTTATTATTTTAACTCATTCTGCACCAGTTTAAACATTAGGGAGATGGCCAAGGGTATTATTTTACATTATAACTATGTTATAATGTGAAATAATACCAGCGGGATCAATTTCTGACCCAAACATGCACTTCTGTGAAGAAGTGCAGGTTCGGGTCTGGGTACCAAAAGTGCCGATTTTTCTCCCGCGCGTGCAAAACGCATGACAGCGCTTTGCACTCGCAGGGAAAAATCGCGGCGATTCCCGCAACACCCCCGCACTGTTTGACGGAGTGCACCCGCAACGCCCGTCTGAAAGAGGCCTTTAGGTGTTCCACAAGAGTTATTGGCAAATGGAGATGAAATTTCTGAATTTCAATTTTTGTTACCTTGCCTCAAAAAAGTGTAATATAGAGCAACCAAAAATCATATTTACCCTAAAATAGTACCAACAAAACTGACACCTTATCCCGTAGTTTCCAAAATTGGGTCACTTTTTTGGAGTTTCTACTGTAGGGGTGCATCGGGGGGGCTTCAAATGGGACATAGTCTCAAAAACCAGTCCAGCAAAATCCGCCTTCCAAAAATCATATGGCGTTCCCTTCCTTCTGTGCCCTGCCGTTTGGCCATACAGCAGTTTACAACCACATATGGGGTGTTTCTGCAAACTACAGAATCGGGGCAATAAATATTGAGTTTTGTTTGGCTGTTAACCCTTGCTTTGTTACTGGAAAAATGGATTAAAATGGATAATTTGCCAAAAAATAGCTGTTTTGGGACAGTTTTGTATTTTTTGTTATTTACATCGTTGAACTGACAGGTTAGATTGTGTGCTATTTCTATAGAGCAGGTTGTTACTGACGCGACAATACCAAATATGACTACTTTTTGGGGTTTTTTGTTTCGGTTTTACATAATAAAGCATTTTTGAAAAAAATGATTTTTTAGTGTCTCCACATTCTGAAAGCCATAGTTTTTTTTTTTTTTTTTGCGATTGTCCTATGTAGGGGCTCATTTTTTGCAGGATGAGATGGCGGTTTGAATGGTACTATCTTGGGGTGCATATGACTTTTTGATCACTTGCTATTACACTTTTTGTGGACGATACCCAATATGTATACTTTTTTTTATTTATTTTGGTTTTACACAATAATATCCTTTTTGAAACAAAAAAAAACATGTTTTAGTGTCTCCATAGTCTGAGAGCCATATTTTTTTCAGTTTTTAGGCGATTGTCTCAGTTTGGGTATAATTTTTGCGGGATGAGGTGGCGGTTAGATTGGCACTATTTGGGGGGTCATATGACTTTTTGATCGCTTGCTATTACACTTTTTGTGATGTAAGGTGACAAAAAAATGGCTTTTTGACAAAGTTTTTTTTTTTTTTTTTTTACAGTGTTTACTTGAGGGGTTAGGTCATGTGATATTTTTATAGAGCAGATTCTTACGGACGTGGAGATACCCAATATGTCTACTTTTTTTAAATTTTTTTACATTTAACACTAAAAAGCATTTTTGAAACAAAAAAAAACATGTTTTAGTCTGAGAGGCATAGTTTTTTTATTTTTTGGGCAATTGTTTTATGAAGGGGCTCATTTTTTGCGGGATGAGATGGCGGTTAGATTGGTACTATTTTGGGAGGCATACGCCTTTTTGATCGCTTTGTATTACACTTTTAGTGATGTAAGGTGCCAAAAAATGGCTTACTTACACCATTTTTGGTTTGTTTTTTATGGCGTTCACGTGAGGGGTTCAGTCATGTGATATTTTTATAGAGCTGTTTTTTACGGATGCGGCGATACCTAATATGTGTAGTGTGTTTTATTTTTCTTACTTTTTATTCAGTGATTTGTGTTTTCCTTTTTTTTCACTTTTTCACTTTTTACATTTTTTTTGGACCCAGACCCACTTGGTTCTTGTAGATCCAGTGGATCTGGTGTCTATATAATACAGTACAGTACACTATATAGTGTACTGCACTGTATTTTTACTTTTCACAGTCTGGTCAGACTTCTGCCTTTAGCAGAAGTCTGACCAGAGTTACTATACCATGGCAAGCAGGACGCTTCTGAAAGCGTCCTGCTGCCATAGTGACCATCACCCACTGCCATTAGAGAGCAGTGGGTGATGGATAGGGAGAGGAGGAGCTCCCTCCTCTGCGATCCCCTCCTGGCGGGGGCGGCATAGGCACAGCAGCCCCCGATGGGAGAGGAGGGAGCTCCCTCCCTGTTAACACCTTCCATACCGCGGTCCGTCCGGACCGCGGTAAGAGAGGTTAAACGGCTGACATCTGCAGCACAGATGCCAGCCGTTTTTCTATCAGAGTGCCAGCAATGTGCTGGCACTCTGATCAGTAACCACTAGACACCAGGGAATTATTACAAGGGAGGCGGGCGGGGATCGCTGTTGCGATCCCGCCTGCCGCACCGCCCGCCTCCCGCACCGCCTCCCGCCTCCGCAACCACCGCCCCTGCACCCCCGCCGCCATAGCAAGATTGGGGGCTGCAGGGGGTTAAAATAAATATCTTTGCCGCAATTAACTCTCTGATCTCCGCGGTCACAGACCGCGGGATCAGAGATAGTAAATCGCTGCAAACCGCAGGTCTGAATTGACCTGCGGTTTGCAGCGATCGCTCGATACTGGGGGGTCACATGACCCCTCGGCAGTAGAACATGGTTCCTGCTGATCTACATCAGCAGGAACCATGTTGCTACCGCGCCCAGATCGGGCACAGTAGCAGTTTAAACACAGGGCGTACATGTACGCCCTGTGTCCTAGGACTCGGACATTAGGGCGTACCTGTACGCCCTGTGTCCTAAGAGGTTGAGTAGTCCCATTTCTCTTGGACTCCATTGAAATTGTTCCAGTCTGATAGGGACTCGTATACCACTGATCTCATTTTAGAAAAGTCTGTTTTCCGAAAATCTAAAACTTTTGTTTTTGTGTGGAGGACTCAGTCACTGTACTTATAGTAAACCACACTGACTGGTGATGACTAGATCCTAAGCTTTCCCATACAGTAATTTCAGATACCAAATTGCCATTTGTGAATACCAAATCTAAAATGGCCTCCTTCCGGGTTGGCTCCTCAACTACTTGCTGTAGAGATAATCCCAGTAGGGAATTTAGAATGTCTGTACTCCTGGCAGAACTAGCTACTTTGGTTTTCCAGTTTATATCAGGAAGATTATAGTCTCCCATAATGACAACTTACCCTTTCAATGTCATTTTAGCCATTTCCTCAACTAGTAGATCATCTAATTATTTGACTTAGCTAGGTGGTCTATATATGACACCTACACGAGTTACCTTATCATTACCAAGCTGCAACGTAACCCAAACTGACTCTAAATTGGTTTCGCTGACTTGTATTAGATTAGATTTTATACTATCTTTCACATATAGGGCCACTCCACCCCCTTTCTTGCCTTCTCTGTCTTTCCTATATAGAGAGAACCCAGGTATTGTTATGTCCCAGTCATTACTCTCATTGAACCATGTCTCAGTAACAGCCACTAAATCTATATTCTCAGATGCCATTACAGACTCAAGTTCGTTGATCTTATTCCCTAAACTGCCAGCATTTGTAGACAAGACTCTCAGCTTGTCATTTCTTATCCTATCAGCTCCTGGCATCTTCTGGCATTGTTTTTCGAGGGGCAGCCGAACTGATGGATTGTCTCATTTGTGCCCCCCTTTCCTAGTTTAAATGCTCCTTTGCAAAAACTTTGAACTGTTCACTGAGGACATTCGTTCCCTTGAGAGAAAGATGCAAACCATCTTTCTTGTACATTTCTTTTCCATTCAGCTAGAGCCAATATGAGACACAAAGCTAAATCCCTGGTTCAAGCACCATTCACCAAGCCATACATTGAATTCCTTAATACGCAACTGCTTGTCATGCTGACGGTTATGCACAGGCAGAACTGCAGAGAATGAGACAGTCGATGCAATCTCCCGTATATCATTACCAAGTGCGTGAAAAGCTTCCTTCACCTTTGAAACTTCATTGCAAGCCAGATCATTTGTCCCAATATGGACAATAACATCCACCTTCTTTTCCATTTTTGCTTGCTTAATAATGTTAAGGATACGTCGCCTGTCCCTGCTAGCAGTAGCACCAGGGAGACATCTCACAAAACCCTTTTCTTCAAACTTCACACCTCTTATGATAGAATCGCCCACCAATAGTTGATTACTATTAGTACTCACTATATCCTTTTTGTCTTGGTCAGTAGTCTTGCATACCTTAGGCATAGGAGATGATTGCTCCTCACCCACTGTGCCTGAGCCATCCTCCATGTTGCTCTTGCATTCTGAAAGTGCTGCAAATGAATTACAGAGAGCCACAGACTGTGGGACATGTCTACATTATCTGTGGGCTAGTGTGGTGCTGAAAATTGTATTTCTCTGGCTCCTATACAGTACAGAAAGCAAATACAGTGTGTACTGTAAAAATTAAATTATCTCTGGGCTAGTGTCGTGCCAATTTTTTTATTTCTCTGTCTCCTGTACATTACAGAAAGCAAATAATGTACGTGACTGTAAAAGTTACATTATCTCTGGGCTAGTGTGGTGCCGAAAAATTTTATTTTTCTGTCTCCTGTACATTACAGAAAGCAAATACAGTGTGTACTATAAAAATTATATAATCTCTGGGCTAGTGTGGTGCTGAAAAATTGTATTTCTCTGTCTCCTATACAGTACAGAAAGCAAATACAGTGTGTACTATAAAAATTACATTATCTCTATGCTAGTGTCATGCCGAAAAATTGTATTTCTCTGTCTCCTGTACATTACAGAAAGCAAATACAGTGTGTACTATAAAAATTACATAATCTCTGGACTAGTGTGGTGCCGAAAAATTTTATTTTTCTGTCTCCTATTCAGTACAGAAAGCAAATACAGTGTGTACTGTAAAAATTACATTATCTCTGGGCTAGTGTGGTGCCAAACAATTGTATTTCTCTTTCTCCTGTACGTTATAGAAAGCAAATACCGTGTGTACTATAAAAATTACATAATCTCTGGGCTAGTGTGGTGCTGAAAAATTGTATTTCTCTATCTCCTGTACATTACAGAAAGCAAATACAGTGTGTACTATAAAAATTACATTATCTCTGTCCTAGTGTTATGCTGAAAAATTGTATTTCTCTGTCTCCTGTTCATTACAGCCAGCAAATGCAGAGTGTACAGTAAAAATAAAACGAACACCCCGAAAACGAACACCCCCATGCGTAAATCTAGTTTGCCAAGGGGTAGGTGTTCCATTGTATGGTGCTTTTTGGAGGAAAGCGCAGGCAACAAAAGAGTGGTAGTCTGTGCCGTACCAAAATGACCCGGGGTGTGAAAACTTGCAACTTCACCACCACCAGCATGATCCGCCACATGGCATCCAAGCACCCTAATAAGTGGGCCGAACGCCTGGGTCCACACTCTGCGTCTGAGGGTCCCACCACTGCCTCCACTTTCCTTGTGTTACGCACTGCTGGCCAATCCCCTGTCGAAGGCGCAGGCCCGGATGCCCCTTGCCCTGCACCTCGACTTTCGCATGAACCGTAAGCAACAACATCCACTTCCCTGTCCCAGCACAGCGTCCAAATGTCGATAACATAGGCATTTAAACGCAAGCGCAAATAACCATCCATCCACCCACCCACCTACAGGCCATATCACTAAATGAGCAACTTTCGAAATAACTGGCCCTTGAAATGTTGCCATTTAAGCTTGTGGACACTGTGGCCTTCCGCAACTTGATGTCGGTGGCCATCCCTCAGTACGCAGTCCCCAGCTGCCACTATTTTTCACGGTGTGCTGTGTCTGCCTTACACCAGCATGTGTCCCAGAACATGACCCGTGCCCTGACCAACGCACTTACTGGGAAGATTCACCTTAACACGGACACATGGACAAGTGCTAGTGGCCAGGGACGCTACATTTCCTTGACCGCACACTGGGTGAATTTTGTGGAGGCCGGGAGTGAGCCGGACCCTGGGATGGCACAAGTGCTACCCACGCCCAGGATTGCGGGCCCTATGTTCATCAGGCTTTCCCTGCTAGCAGTTATGTTACTGGCTCCAACCCCACTTCTCCTCCTCCGCCGCCTCCTCCTACACTTCCACCTCCAACTCCAACAGCTGTCAGCCATCAGTCGCTTGCTGGAAGCAGTGTGGCTCTGCTGTGGGTGAGCGTCAACAGGCCGTGCTGAAGCTGATCTGCTTAGGGGACAAACAGCACACCGCCGCAGAGCTGTGGCAGGGTATAAAGGACCAGACCGAGCTGTGGCTCTCGCCACTTAACCTACAAACAGGCATGGTTGTGTCTGACAATGGCTGTAACTTGGTGGCGGCTTTGGAGCTCGGCAACCTGACACACATTCCATGCCCCACTGCTGTGTCTACTGAAACGTTTGCAGCTCACAATTAAGGAGGATGCTTTGAATGTGGCAATCGAGGTAATGAGGGAGGAGATGACACAGGGTGATAGCCAGACCTCCCCCAGTTTGTCTTCTCAGCGCGAATTGTGCCATGAAGAGGAGGAGGAGCTCGAGACACTTGCCTCTGCTACAAATGCTAGTACTCATGGAACTTTAATTCCATCTGTTCAGCGTGGATGGGCAGAAGGAGGAGGAGGAGGGGATTGAGAGTCATCCTGATGTTGACATCGACGTCTTGCCTGTTGGTACTCTGACACACATGTCTGGCTTAATGTTAGGCTGCCTTTCCCGTGACCCTAGTGTTATACGCATTTTAGATAACACAGATTACTGGGTGTTCACCCTTCCAGACGCCGCTACAAAGAGAACTTCTAATCTCTGATTCCTGTGGTGGAAAGGACGAGTAAAACAAGGCAATACCAGAAGGTACTTGATGACAGATTGCTCCAAAATTTTCCCTCTGACAATGCGTCCGTCAGAGTCTGTACTTCCTTAGACAACCGAGGAAGGGAGACAAGGGGAACACACAGCAGTTCAAACAGAGGCAAGGCAACACTTTCCAAGGCATGGGACACTTTCATGACACCCCGGCAGCAACCTCACCCTGAATCGCGGCCTAGTGCTACAAGGAGGCTCTGCCGTCAGCGGATTGTCTGAGCATGTATTTAGTGCTGCTGGTGGCATTATAACAGATAAGCGTATCCGCTTGTCCACTGACAATGCTGACAGGTTGACTCAGAAAAAATGAACAAGGCCTGGATTGCCCTGACTTCTCCACTCCACTGGAGGAAAGCTGAGATAATGAGGAACAAAAACGCATTTTTAATGTATTCAATCCACAAGATTCAGATTTGTAGGGTTCACTAGGCTTCAGGCCCTCACCTCCAATGCTTTATAGCGTCCGCTCACCTGTAGCCCATTACTGCAATGTTTTATGGGGTTCTCTAGGCTTCAGGCCCTCACCTCCAATGCTTTATACCGTCTTCTCACCTGTAGGCCATCACTACAATGATTTATGGGGTTCGCTAGGCTTCAGACCCTCACCTATAATGTTTTATACGGTCTGCTCACCTGTAGGCCATGACTGCAATGTTTTATGGGGTTCGCTCACCTTCAGGCCCTCACTACAATCTTTTATTGGGTCCGCTCACCTTCAGGCCCTCAACTATAATGTTTTAGAGGGTAACCAGCATGCCCTTGCTCCAAATGTTTTTGAGGGTCACCAGTAGGCCGTCAATGATAATTTTTCAAAGGTGTGTATGATGCCCTCCTTATGTGTAATAAAGGGTGTATTGGAGTGCCAGTCCCTTGTAATTTTTGGCAGCCCTTTCACTTAGTGCATAGGCTTTATGAGTGCAGCAGTGTACCTGAACAATTGTAGCACCATGTGAATGATGCCCTCCTTTATGTGATATACAGGCTGTATCGGAGTGATTCTTCCTTGTAATTTTTGGCAGAATTTGCACTGTATATACATTTGAATATCCAGGAAAGAATGTTTCCTAACAATTTTACCTCTAAAAATGTCTTTTTTTTTTTTTTTGTTTTGAGGGGGCAGGATTTTGGGCTTGCTTTTGTCGCTATGTAAAAGTGGCGGACAACTGGGACAATATGGTTCCCAGCTGCGACATTGGAGTCCAAGATGCACCCAGACATGGTCCCCATGCTGTTTCAGATCCATTTCGGTGGTGTTTTTGTCACTTTCTGACCTTTTCCAATCGGACCAGGCACCCTCCCTCATCCGAGCAGGGGGTGCCTGGTTGTCAACTTGTCTCCCATTGACTTCCATTATACTCGCTTTGCTCGGCCGAGCGCATCGAATATCGCTATGTGTTCGGACCGAGTACCCGAACACCCGAACACTTTGGTGCTCGCTCATCACTAATGATAAACATTAAGTCCATTTCCATATATTGTTTATAATGTACTCAGTCTACTGTAGTGTAGTGTAGTGTATTCCCATGCACCTTTTCCACCACAAAAAAGTGTATATGGTTGAATATTGTTTTCTTCTCCTCCTCCTCCTCCTCATCCAGATTGTTTATATTCCCTCCACTACAATTTTTAAAGAGGGTCAGCTCACCAGCAGGCCCTCAACCATAATATTTTAGAGGGCCAGCTCACCAGCAGGCCCTCAACAATAATGTTTTACAGGGTCAGCTCACCAGCAGGCCCTCAACCATAATGTTTTATGGGGTCAGTTCACCAGCATGCCCTCAGCCATAATGTTTTAGAGGGTCAGCTCACCAGCAGGCCCTCAACCATAATGTTTTATAGGGTCAGCTCACCAGCAGGCCCTCAACCATAATGTTTTAGAGGGTCAGCTCACCAGCAGCCCCTCACCCTTAATGTTTTAGAGCAGGCCCTTGTTCCAAATGTTTTTGAGGGTTACCAGCAGGGCACCAATCATAATTTTTCAAGGGTGTGTATGATGCCCTCCTTTGTGTGTAATAAAGGGTGCATTGTAGTGCCGGTTCCTTGTAATTTTTGGCAGCCCTTTCACTTAGTGCAGTGATGGGCAACGTGCGGCTCTCCAGCTGTTGCAGAACTACAACTCCCAGCATGCAAAGCCTGTCTATAGCTATCAGCCTACTGCAGGGCATGGTGGGAGTTGTAGTTTAGCAACAGCTGGAGAGCCGCACGTTGCCCATCACTGACTTAGTGCATAGGCTTTATGAGTTTAGGAGTCCAACTACCTGAACAATTTTACCACAATGTTAACGGGGCTCTCCTTTATGTAATATATAGGCAGTTTCGGAATGCCTCTTGCTTGTAATTTTTGACAGTACTTGCACTTTATATACAATTGAATATACAGGAAAGAATGTTTCCTAACAATTTTTCCTGTGAAATGGACTTTTTTTGGGGGGGTTTGTGCGTATTTTTGTCAGTCTGTAAAAGTGGCGTACAACTAGGACAACATGGTTCCCAGCAGCAGGACTCAATGGGAGTCCAAGATGCATCCATACATCGTCCCCATGCTGCTCCCGAACCATTTCGGTAGTGTTTCTGTCACTTTCAGACCTTTTCCAATGGACCAGGCACCCTCCCCTCTTCAGAACAGGGGGTGCCTGGTTGACTCCCATTGACTTTCATTATACTCGGGTGCTCGACCGAGCGCACGAATATTGCGGTGTGTTTGGACCACCCAAACATTTTGGAGCTCGCTCATCACTATCAAGGACGTTCTGCGCCAGGTGGCAGGAGATCAGTGAGACTGACAACACTTGGTTTGATCTGACATGGAGGTAGCTGACCTCCGCACGACCATCTCGCAGATCCAGAGACCACAGGCTGCTGGTCCTAGTGGTGGTTACCAGGCCGGTCTAAAACCTAAAGTTGTTCTGCCAGACAGATTTCATTTTGTTTAGGGAGGCGTGCAAATTGTATTTTAGGCTATGTCCTCACTCATCTGGGGATGAGATTCAGAGAATTGGTAAGGTTATTTTGTTGCTTAAAGGGAAAGCTTAGTCATGGGCTTTTTCTCTGCTAACTGGATCACAGTCTTTCCGGTCGGTGGATTAATTTTTCAAAGCTCTGGGTCTCATCTATGATGACCTGGATCAAGCTCCCTGGACAAGACCAAGCTACATGGCCTTTGTCAGGGAGAGTGTTCTGCTGAGATATATTACTCTGAGTTTAGGAGGTGGGCTACGGATACTGAGTGGAACTATCCGGCTCTCCGTAGTCAGTTCTATCAGGGATTATCAGAGAGGCTGAAGGGCGCTTTGAAAGATAAAGGTGGTGGGACCGCTTTCAATCCAGAGACCACTCGCGGGGAACACAGCACTCTTCCTTCAAAGCAAATGATCAGACATAGTATAGTACATCCAGCTGCTTATCACAAAGTGTGCTTTATTGTACTTACAAGATAAGATACTTGTCACCAGTCCAATATATTACAATGCAGGTAAAATCACTGCCTACCCGACCCAGGTTTCGCCGATAGCTTCTTCAGGGGTTCTGAGTCCATAGGCAATCAGTATAATTTAAACTACGGAAGGTTCAAAGATGCTTTGGCCTTTCATGAGAATCGTTATTCACTGAAAGCTGCTATGTCTCTTGCAGCACGCATTGATAGACGCCTGAGAGAGAGAGATCTAGGATCCCCCACTCTCAGGAGGTACTATGACATAACGTATCTTCTCCCTCTGACACTTTGGGTGAAGACACTCCTGGGTTTATGTCTGGGAACGAACCCATGCAATTACGGGGAGCTACTCCTGGATCTGCTTTTAAGCGTATTAGTCGTAAGAAGGGAGTGTGTTTTTCCTGCGGACAAAAGAGGCATTTTATTAATGTATTTCCATGCATTCAGCGTCAAAAAAAAAAAAAAAGGGGACGTCTACTTCCTATCTGACTCTTGGCGGGGTGAGAGGGGAGTCAGAGAACGTACATTTGTCTTTGACTGGCAGTACCCGATTTCTCCTGACTGCCGAGGTGGAGCTAGAGTCCAAGACTGTGGGGAATGAGGTGTTTATCGACAGTGGGGCAGGGTGAACCTGATTGATGCTCAGTTCGTCCGTATGCACGGGTTGTCTCCATTTCCATTTTTGCTTTTAATTCTGCACCTCTAACTCAGAAGTGTTTTTTACTCAGATGGTGCATGACATCCGATTAAGAGTGGATGACTTTTTATCAGGAATTAATCTCGTGTTTTGTGTTGGAGGGTCTCCCTGCTCCATTGGTTCTGGGTTTACCGTGGTTAAGCAAGCACAATCCAACCATCGATTGGCAAGCTAGACAGATTCTGGATTGGGGTTATTATTGTGTTGACAATTGTCTGAATACATCTTTTTATGCTTTAACCACTAAAATATTACCCTCTTTTATATCTGATTTTGCCAGTGTATTTTCTGAAATGGGTTCCAGGATTTACCTCCGCATCGGCAATATGATTGTTTTATCAACCTTATTCCCGAAGCTAATTTGCCCAAATCTAAGTTGTATAACCTTTCTAGGACCCGAAAGAATTGCCATGAGTAAATTACTGAGAGTTTGGCTAAAGGAAACATAAGACCTTCCAAATCTCCAGTGGAACTCTTAGGCCATGTCTGGATTTCCGTGAGCTTAATCGGATTACTGTCCATGATCCTTACCCACTTCCTTTGATTTCTGATTTGTTTAACCAGATTGTTGCCAAGGTGTTCTCCAAGTTGGATTTAAGGGGGCATATAATCTGGTCAAGATCAAGGAGGGGATGAATGGAAGACGGCTTTTAATACCCCAGAGGGTCACTTTGAGAACTTGGTCATGCCTTTTGGGTTGACTAATGCTCCTGCAGTTTTCCAGCATTTTGTGAATTACATTTGGGGGAGGTTTGTTGTTGTATATTTGGATGACCTCCTAATTTATTCTACAGACGTGGAGACCCATCAGGATCACGTTAGACAGGTGTTACAGATCCTAAGAGATAATAAGTTGTACGCAAAATTAGAGAAGTGTATTTTTGCTATACATGAGGTACAACTGCTACCTGCTGTCATCTTCAGGTTTTCAAATGGATCCAGAGAAAGTCCGTGCTGTATTGGACTGAGATTAGCCCAAAAATCTGAAGGCTCTTATGCGTTTTTGGGGTTCACCAACTATTACCAAAAATGTATTCAGAACTATTTGACAGTGGTGAAACCCTAAACTGACATGACTAAGAAAAGGACGGATGTTTCAGTGTGGTCTGATTCGGCATTGCAAGCCTTTTCTGCGGTTAAGAAGTGCTTCGCTTCTTCCCCTATATTGGTGGAGCCTGATGTATCACAACCTTTCATTGTGGAAGTTGATGCGTCAGAGGTGGGGGTAGGAGCAGTCTTATCACAGTAATTGGTTCGAAGGGGCAATTTATCCGATCATGGTATTAACAGATCAGAAAATTCTGGCTTGCCTGGAGTCGGCTAAATGACTGAACCCGAGGAAGGCCATATGGTCTTTGTATTTCACCAGATTCAATATCACAGTTCAAATTTTAAATCCACCAGAAGCTGTAGAAAAATCATATAAATTGGATGAAACTTTCCCTAATACGCCCTACACTACTGCTGCCTAACAGCAGTGTAGTCACTTGATAAGGGTGCACACTTTAGTTGGTTGATCTGCAAGAGATGTCTATTGTACCCCACAGTAGTGTAAGTCTCAGGGACATGTTTTAAAGTAGGAACAACCAAAGCCATATTGCATGCAATTTCTTGAACAGCATGATAGTATGGCACTGTGATAGATGAATATTTGCCGGAGGGAGATGTTTTATCTTGATTATTATTATTATTATTATTATTATTATTATTATTATTTATTGGTGTTTTTACTACATTTGGACTTTTTTGGGGGTACATGGCATGAGCTTGCCCTTTAAGCCTTTTAGGTGCTGGCCTGCCCTGCAGCCAATGTATTGTCTGAACGTGTATTTAGCACGGCAGGGGCATTAAAACAGACAAGCGCATCCTCGTGTCGACAGCCAATGTGGACAAGCTCACGTTCATTAAAATGAACCAGGTATGGATCCCACAGTACTTGTTATACTCCAGCGCACTTTCTCTTTGTTTTATTTTATACATTCCACTATGTTTTGTGGTCTAACCAAATTAAATAAAAACCGCCACATCCACCTACACCGCCACGTCCACCACCTCCTCAACCTCCTACTCCATATGGACCTCCTCCTCCTAGTTCAAGATTATTATTTAGAATTTTTATTTATTTTATTTTAAGTCATTTGCTTATCCACATTTGTTTGCAGGGCACTTGCCATGCTCTTACCCCCATTTTGCTGCCTTTTGCAGCCCTCTAGACCTTTCCATGACTCTTTTAGAGCTAATTTAGTGCCCCAAAGTTTGGGTCCCCATTGACTTCAATGGGGTTCGGGGTCAAGTTCGGGTCCCGAACCCGAACTTTGCAGGGAAGTTCGGCCGAACTCGGCGAACCTGAAATTCCAGGTGTCCGCTCAACTCTAATGGTCAGCTCAGCAGCAGGCCCTTGCCCATAATGGTTTAGATCAGGCATCCTCAAACTGTGGCCCTCCAGCTGTTGCAAAACTACAACTCCCAGCATGCCTGAACAGCCTACAGGTATCAGCCTACAGCAGGGCATTGTGGGAGTTTTAGTTTTATAACAGCTGGAGGGCCGCAGTTTGAGGATGCCTGTTTTAGATGGTCAGCTCAGCATCAGACCCTCACCCCTAATGTTTTAAAATGGTCAGCTCAGCATAAGACTCTAATGGTCAGCTCAGCAGCAGGCCCTCACCCCTAATGTTTTAGATGGTCAGATCAGCAGCAGGCCCTTGCTCCTAATGTTTTTGAGGGTCACAAGCAGGCCATCAATCATCATTTTTCAAGGTCGTGTATGATGCCCTCCTTTATGTGTAATAAAGGGTGTATTGAAGTGTCGGTTCCTTGTAATTTTGGCAGCCCTTTCACTTAGTGCATAGTCTTTATGAGTGTAGGAGTCCCACTACCTGAACAATTGTACCATAATGTGAATGAGGCCCTCCTTCATGTTATATACAGGTTGTATCGGATTGCCACTTCCTTGAAATTTTTGGCAGCACTTGCACTTTATATACAAGTAAGGCCTAATGCACACGACTGTATAGCTTTTTCAGTATTTTGTGGTCCGCAAAAAACGGATCCTCAAAAAATACAGATGACGTCCATGTGCATTCCGTTTTTTGCGGAACGGAACTGCTGGCCCCTGATAGAATAGTACTATGCTTGTCCGTTATGCGGACAATAATAGGACATGTTCTATCTTTGAAAGGAACAGAAAAACGGAAATATGGAAATGGAAGGAATTCTGAGTACCTTTAATTTTTTTGGGGGGGATCCATTGAAATGAATGGTTCCGTATACGGTCCATATACGAAACGCAAAAAACGGAACTTAAATGGAAAAAAAAACGTTTGTGTGCAAGAGGCCTAAATATACAGGAAAGAATGTTTCCTCACAATTTTTCCTCTAAAATGGATTTTATCTCCGGTTTTGTGCCTATTATGGTCAGTCTGTAAAATTGGCATACTACTCAGACAACATTGTTCCCAGCAGCGACCTGGGGGTCCAAGATGCATCCAGACATCCTACCTATGCTGTTCCCGAACCATTTCGGTGGTGTTTCCATCAATTTCTAACATTTTCCTTTGAACCAGACACCCTCCCCTCTTCAGAGCAGGGGGTGCCTGGTTTAACCCTTTAAGGACTCGGTTTTTTTTCATTTTTGCATTTTCGTTTTGCGCTCCATGCCTTCCGAGAGCCATAACTTTTTTATTTTTACGTTCACATGGCCATATGAGGGCTTTATTTTTGCGGGACAAGTTGTACTTTCCAACGCCATCATTTAATATTGCATACGATGTAGTGGGAAGCGGGAAAAAAATTCCAAATGGGGTGAAATTGCAAAAAAAAAACAATTCTACCACAATTTTACGGGTTTTTAAATTACGACGTTTGATGTGTGATAAAACTGACCATTTAGTTTTATTCTACAGGTCAGTACTGAATCGGCGATACCCAATATGTATAGTTTTTCTTGCGTTTTGATAGTGAAAAAAATTCAAAAGTGGGAAATTTTTATTTTTTATTTTTGTCGCCATATTTTGACCCCTATAACTTTTTGTAATTAAGTGTATGGCATTGTATGGGGGCTTATTTTTGCGGGGCGATCTGAACTTTTAGTTGATACCATTATGGGGTGTGTAGGACTTTTTGATCACTTTTTATTTAATTTTTTGAGGAAATGAAGCGTTCAAAAATGGCGAATCCGCCATTTGGGCGCTTTTCCGTTTTCTGTTTACCGTATGGGGAATATATTTTTATATTTTTATACTACGGGCGTTTTCGCACATTATGACACCCATGATGTGTATTTTTAAAAAAATTATTATTTTATTTTAATTTTGGGGAAAGGGGGTGATTTGAATTTTTAGGTTTTTATTTATTTTTTATTTTTTTATTTCTTTTATTTTTCTTTTACACTGTTATATAGGTCCCATAGGGACCTATATAAATCAGTCATCTGATTGCTTCTAACATAAACTCCAATACACTTGTATTGGAGTTTATGAGATCTTACTACTTTCCTATGAAGCCCTATTGCTAACAAGGGCTCCATAGGAAATAGTAAGTGATAGCCTCATGCTGAATGAAAGGCTTGAGGCTATCCCTTACAGCGCTCCGATTCTCCCGATCACCACTAGGGAGCCGGAGAGCTGCCGAAGATTTACTTTCGGTTTAGCGCAGCGCAAATGCCGTGGTCAGGATTGACCACGGCATCTGCGGGTTAAATGATTGCGATCGGCATCGCTGCCAGCCGCGATCATTAGCCGCGAGGGTCAGCTACAGGAAACAGCCGGACCCCCGCAGCGATCGCGCCCACAGAGGGCAGGAGCAGGCGCCATACTTAGGGATCGGACCCATGACGTACGCATACGTCATGGGTCCTTAAGGGGTTAATGCTCGGGTTCTCCCATTGACTTCCATTGTGCTCGGGTGTCACGAGGTGTTCTACTCGAGCACCGAGCACCCGAGCACTTTGGTGCTCGATCAACACTAACCCTAAGTTCACACCTGAGCGTTTTGCAGCGCGTTCAAACGCACTGTAAAACGCTCAACACATGAAAACCAATGCTTTCCTATGGCCCTGGTTCTCACTTGAGCGCTTTACAGTGCGTTTGAAGCAGCTGTAAACGCCCGACGCATAAACAAGTACTTGAGCTTTTTTTGGGGCGTTTGTCGCGCGTTTTGTGATTGACACCATAGTAGTTCCTATTTGCAAAAACGCGCTGAAATACGCGCGACAAAAACGCGCGTAAAGCAGCGCGTTTCTAGAACACTCAGGTCTGAACCCAGGGTAACTGTCATACATCTTTTCACAGTACAAGGTAAACATCTCCATGTGTCAGCTGCTACAAAGCACAGTTCAATTGAGGGGGAGTGGGATCTCAAATAGGCTTGAGTAGTACATACTTGCATTACTTATTTAGGGATTAAAGTAAGTAATTGTCCCTCTTCATTGTATACATTAAAATTCACAGCTATTATTAAAAGATTACACAGGAATTGCAAAGCCCCACCCCCCACTAATACACAACAACAAAAAAGGCTTTAGAACAAATATAACTGCACCGCACAAGGGCTAATAAGACCCCAATAACAAGAACGGTTTGCTGGAATTACAGAAGTATTGCAAACCTGAAATCAGCAGCAGTATAATGGCAATTTGGATCTGCAGTCAGTGCAGCAAGGTGTAATAGGTTTGTTCCTATTACCCAGGCTGTAAATACCCCTATTGAACCCTGGTCTGTTTCAATACTGTGGAATAATTCCTCCTATCCTTTTCCTACATTTCTAATGCTCTTTCCCTGAACTTCTCTTGAGCAAAATACAAGTTTTCAAGTCTTTCCTAGCACTGTCCCTAGCGCCTGCTAACATCTCTCCCTGCACTGGAAAATGACAGAATCCAAGATGGCTGAGACTATTTATAGTGCTGTGACATCACAGGGTTGGCTGGCTGCTGATTGGCTTCATGCATGGCATTGTGGATGATCCCTCGTTCCCAGAGTTTCTTGCTCCACGTGCAGCAGCCATTAGGACAAAATGTGATTTGTTACCACTGAGCGTGAGGAAATTCGGAGCGAATCAAATAATTTTTAAAATTTGGATTGAATTTCACTTCGTCAGCTTCAATTTGCTCATCTCTAATAATAATTAAGCCAGGAGTACATCTGCAGACAGCTGGGGTGGTTTCCACACATCGGTGCAGAGCAGATCTGGTCCTGGGAGCTCCTTTTTAACCCCATAGGATGTAGGCATAGTACGCCCTTCGTCCGGACTTTAAAGATGGCGCCCGCTCCCGCACGGAGCGGGGCGCATGAGCTGCGGGTAAACACTTGATTCATCAAGCTGACACTCGCAGCTCATGTCCGCCACCGGCAGCGATGCCGATCGCGGACATTTAACCCCTCAGATGCCGTAGTCAATCCTGACCACGGCATCTGATCACGCAAAACCGAAAGTTTCACTTTCGGTTTGCTCGGCCCCTGATGGCCACAAGGGGGAGCCGGAGCATGCATTTAGTAGCCTAGGTTTCTGTGAATGAAACCTAGGTTACTACTAGAATTCCTATGGAACCTATGACTGTAATAGGCTCCATAGGAAATATGTGATTTTCTCATATATTCCAATGCTATTGCATTGGAATATATGAGAATAGCAATCTGATGATTGCATCTTATAGTTCCCTATGGGAACTATAAGAAAGTGGTAAAAAAAAAAAAAAAAGTTTAAAAAATAAAATAAAATAAAAAATATAAAAATTCAAATCACCCCCTTTCCCCAAAATGAAAATAAAAAAATAAAAAAATTAAAAAATTACACATAATGGTGTCGCAATGTGCGAAACGCCCATACTATAATAATATTAAAAATATTCACCATACGGTAAACATAAAACGGAAGAAAGCGTCCAAATGGCTAATTCGCCATTTTGGACGCTTCATTTCCTAAAAAAATGAATAAAAAGTGATCAAAACATCATACGCACCCCATAATGGTATCAATTAAAAGTTCAGATTGCCCCAAAAAATGAGCCCCTACACTGCTCCGTGACGCATAATTACAAAAAAGTTATAGGGGTCAAAACATGGCGACAAAAAATTGAAATAAAAAAATTCCCACTTTTAATTTTTTTTTCACTATCAAAACGCAAGAAAAACTATACATATTAGGTATTGCCGGATTCGTACTGACCTGAAGAATAAAATTAACCAGTCAGTTTTATCGCAAATCGAACGTTGTCATTTAAAAACCCGTAAAACTGTGGTGAAATTGCTTTTTATTTGCAATTTCACCCCATTTGGAATTTTTTTCCCGTTTTCCACTACATCACATGCAAAAATAAATGGTAGCGTTAAAAAGTACAACTTGTCCCGCAAAAAACAAGCCATCATATGGCTTTGTGAGCGGAAATATAAAAATGTTATGGCTTTTGGAAAGCAGGGAGCGCAAAACAAAAACGCAAAAATCCCAAAATCCCCGGTCCTTAAGGGGTTAAACCAAAAACATGTTAAAAACAAAGCTTGGACACAAAGTAATAAATCACTCAAACATGTTTCGGAGTAGTAAAAAAACTTGGAGTGAGCCAAACAATTTCAAATTCTTTTATATCACCATACTTCAAGTGTTCATCAATCTTTTATGTTTCTGAGTGATGGTTACCCACAGAAGTATAAAGTAGGCTAGGTTCACTCTACATTTTTGCCATACAGTTGGGATATATGCTTTTATTGCATACTGTATAACAATGTATAAAAACAGTATACACCTAAAATTCTCAATACTTTTTTATCAGGGCAGAAACACATAACGGGCTGTCCTTGCCTGCCCTGTCAAAACAGGAAGAAGGGCAGGCGCCCAACTCCACTTACTACTCAGGTTATGACTAGAGTTGAGCGGACACCTGGATGTTCGGGTTCGAGAAGTTCGGCCGAATTTCACGAAAATGTTCGGGTTCGGGATACGAACTCAACCCGAACTTGACCCCGAACTTGACCCCGAACCCCATTGAAGTCAATGGGGACCTGGACTTTTGGGCACTAAAAAGGCTGTAAAATAGCCATGGAAAGGGCTAGAGGGCTGCAAAAGGCATCAAAATGTAGGTAAATCCCCTGCAAACAAATGTAGATAGGAAATGACTTAAAATGAAATAAATAAAAATTAACCAATATCAATTGGCAACTTGGAGGAGGAGGTGGAATAGGGGTTGGGGTAGCGTCAGGTGGAATAGAAACATAGAAACATAGAATGTGTCGGCAGATAAGAACCATTTGGCCCATCTAGTCTGCCCAATGGGAATGCTATGGGAGTTGAAGTTCTCATCACAGCCAAAAAGGATTCATATCTGCCTGCAGTACCACAGATCTCATTCACAGACTCAAGGCCATGGCAACCATACATGGGAGTTGAAGTTCATATCACAGCCAAGAAGGATTCATGTCTGCCAGCAGTGTCACAGGCCTCACTCACAGACTCAGGCCAATGGCAACTATACATGGGAGTGGAAGTTGTCATCACAGCCAAGAAGGAATCATGTCTGCCTGCAGGGCCACAGGCCTCATTCAAACATTAAGGCCCACAGGACCCACAAAGAGGAGAGTTAAAATCACTCCAAGACAGTATTGATTTCACCCAGTAGTGCCACAGGCCTCATTCAATAATTGAGAACCATGGCACTCACAAAGAGGAGAGCGGTCCCGTAACAGCAACACAGGCCTCAGGTCAACCTGCAATGGAACAGGCCATTATCATTTATGTAGGCCCCTGACACCCAGACAGAGGAGAGGTCATTTTACAGTAAAACGAGGTTAATGTCTCCCACCAATACAGAAGGCCATGAAACAAAATATAGGCCCCTGACAACCAGACAATGTAGAGGTCATTTGACAGTGTAAAAAGTTTAATGTCTCCCACCAATGCTACAAGCGATTAAACGAAATATAGGTCTCTGACAACCAGACAATGGGGCGGTCATTTGACAGTGAAAAGAGGTTAATGTCTCCCACCAATGCAGCAAGCGATTAAACAAAATATATGCCCCTGACAACCAGACAATGTAGAGTAATTTGACAGTATAAAGAGTTTAATGTCTCCCACCAATGCAGCAAGCGATTAAACGAAATATAGGCCCCTGACAACCAGACAATGTAGAGGTCATTTAACAGTAAAAAGAGTTTAATGTCTCCTACCAATACAGCAGGCGATGAAACAAAATATAGGCCCCTGACAACCAGACAATGTAGTGGTCATTTGACAGTATATAGAGGATAATGTCACCCACCAAATCAACAGGTGATTATCTGAAATGTAGGCCCCTGGCACCCAGAAAGAAGAGAGAGGTCCCATAGCAGAAAATCAGACTTCATGTCACCCAGCAGTTGAAAGGGCCACTTTCAGTTATTTAGGCCCCAGCAGCCAGACAGAGAAGAGAGGTCCCATAGCAGAAAATCAGGCTTTATGTCACCCGCCAAAGCAGCAGGCAATTAATAGAATTTCAGGCCCCTGACACCCAGACAGAGGAGAGGTCATTTGACAGCAAAAAAGAGGTTAATGTTATGCACTAAAGCAGCAGGCGATTAGCTGAAATATAGGCCCCTGGCACCCAGACAGAGGAGAGGTTCATTCAACTTGGGGTTGCACCCAAAATAATGGTACAATTAAAAAAAAGAGGATTCAATAAAGAAGTGCCTTGGAGTACAAGAATGTATGGTTGACGGCGAGGCAGTTATAAATGTCTATTCTGCACAAGGTAAGGACAAGTCCTGTGGGATCCATGCCTGGTTCATTTTTATAAACGTCAGCTTGTCCACGTTGGCTGTGGACAGGCGGCTGCGTTTGTCTGTAATGACGCCCCCTGTCGTGCTAAATATACGTTCAGACAATACACTGGCTGCAGGGCAGGCCAGCACCTCCAAGGCATAAAGGGCAAGCTCTGGCCATGTGGACAATTTGGAGACCCAGAAGTTAAATGGGGCAGGACCATCAGTCAGTACGTGGAGGCATGTGCACACGTACTGTTCCACCATGTTGTTGAAATGATGCCTCCTGCTAACACACTCCCTATCAGGTGGTGGTGCAATTTGCTGTGGCGCGGTGACAAAACTTTTCCACATCTCGGCCATGCTAACCCTGCTGTTTGAGGAGCTGGCTGTGACATAGCTGCGTTGGCGACCTCTTCATTTTCCGCCTCTGCCTTCGCCTTGTGCTTTCACTTGTCCCCCGTGTCAGTTGGGAATGCCCTGAGGAGCGCATCTACCAGTGTGTGCTTGTAGTCGATGCATCTTCCTTTCCCGCTCCAGTGCAGGAATTAAGGTGGGCACGTTGTCCTTGTACCGGGGATCCTGCAGGGTGGCAACCCAGTAGTGAGCACAAGTTAAAATGTGGGCAACTCTGCTGTCATTGCGCAGGCACTGCAGCATATAGTCGCTCACGTGTGCCAGGCTGTCCAGAGGTAACAATAAGCTGTCCTCTGTAGGTGGTGTATCGTCTGTATCCTGCGTATCCCAACAGCCACGCTCCAGTGATGGCCTTGAGCTGCATAAGGTGAAACCCTGCAGTGAAACCGGTTCCTCCTCCTCCTCCACTTCCTCATCCTCATCCTCCTTCTCCAGAAGTGTGCCCTGGCTGTCCACATGTGTTCTTGGCCTCTGCTGGTGCAGGAACCCACCCTCTGAGCCACTTCTGTATGACCTGTCTGAAACCCTGTGAAATGCCCCCTCTTCCTCCCCCTCCTGTGCAGCATCCTCTTTCATCATCGTCCTAATATTTTTTTCAACGAGACTTAGAAGGGGTATTGTAATGCTTATCTGAAACTCCACTATCGCCCGCTGCTGCTCGCACAGTCTCTCCAGCATATGTAAGGTGGAGTTCCACCTGGTGGGCATGTCGCATATGAGGCGGTGAGCAGGAAGGCCGAAATTACGCTACAGCGCAGACAGGCGAGCAGCAACAGGGTGAGAACGCCGAAAGCGCACACATACAGACCGCACTTTCAGCAGCAGCTCTGACATGACTGGGTAGTTTTTAAGAAACTTCTGCTCCACCAGATTCAGCACATGCGCCAGGCAAGGGATGTGCGTCAAACCGGCTAGTCCCAGAGTGCCCATTATCGCACACTACCAGACCAGGCTTGAGGCTCACCGGCAGCAACCACTCATCAGTCTGCTGTTCTATGCCCCTCTAAAGCTCCTGTGCGGTGTGGGGTTTGTCACCCACATGAGTTTTAAAATTGCCTGCTGACGTTTACCCCAGGCTGTGCTGAAGTTGGGGGTGAGGTTCTTTCAATGACCGGATGTGGGGGTGGTAAAGAGGAGTAGGAGGAGGATGATGCGGAGTAGGAGGAGGAAGCAACAGGAGGCAACGAATAATGCCCTGCTATCCTCGGTGGTGGAAGGACATGCGCCAAACCGGTATCCGCCTTGGGCCCAGCCACCACTACCTTCACCCAGTGTGCAGTTAGGTAAATATAGCGACCCTGGTCATGCTTACTGGTCCATGTATCTGTGGTTACAGTATGTGGACAGATGGCGTGCGCAGCGCACACTTGATTTTATCCTCCACTTGGTTGTGCAGGGAAGGGACGGCTCGCCTAGAAAAGTAGTGGCGGCTGGAAACAACGTAATGAGGGACAGCCACCGCCATCAGCTGTTTGAAACAGTCCGTTTCCACCAGACGGAATGACAGCATTTCAAAGGCCAGTAATTTTGAAATGCTGGCATTCAGGGCCAGAGACTCGAGGTGGGTAGGTGGGTATTTCCTCCAATGTTTGGGAGATGGACAGCTGAATGCTACCGTGTGACATGGTGGAGATGCTTGGTGATGGTGTTGTATGTGGTGGTGTTGGTGGAACATCCTCTGTTCTGTTTGCTGGTCACCAGGTGCCGCAGTGACATCAGAGGTGGAGGAGAGGCCGAGCCAGCAGCAGAAGAGGGAGCAGGAGGAGCATGAGAGAGTTCTTTGTTTTTAAGGTGTTTACTCCACTGCAGTTCATGCTTTGCATGTAGATGCCTGGTCATGCAGGTTGTGCTCAATTTAAGAACGTTTATGCCTCGCTTCAGGCTCTGATGGCACAACATGCAAACCCATCATGTCTTGTCGTCAGGACATTGTGTGAAGAACTGGCACTCCAATTAGAGCAGGCCTTGGTGTGCTCGGTGCATGGGTGTGGTGGACAGTAGCAGGCGTACTGTTTCTGGAACGGCCACTGCGCTTTTGCACCCTGCTCCCTCTTTTGCTGTGCTGTTGCCTCTGTGCGACCACCGCCTCTTCCTCAGAACTGCACACCTCACAAGCACGACCTTCAGTCCAGTCTGGGTCTAGGACTTCATAATCCTCCACATCATCTTCCACCCATTCATGACACCCGCCCTCCTTGTCTGTCTGAACATTGCAGAAAGCAGAAAGCCACAGCAGTTGGCACCTGTGTTTCGTCATCATCAGAGATGTTTTCTGGTGGTATTTCCATGTACTCATCCTGTAACAAAAGTGGTTGAGCATCAGTGCATTCAAGGTCTTCCTCTTCTGGGGCAGGGCTAGGTGGATGGTCCGAGGAAACCCTGCCAATAGAGTCATCAAAAAGCATGAGACTTTCCTGCATGATTTGGGGCTCTGACTGCTTGGCAGATTTGCAAGGGGTTGAGGTGGAAGACTGATGGGCATGGGCTGCAGGTGCCAACTCTGAGTTTTCTGCAGAGGACTGGGTGTTAGAAACTGTGAAGGAACTGGAGGCACTGTCAGCCACCCAATCTACGATCGCCTGTACAAGTTCTGGCTTCACCATCCGTAGACCGGCATTTGGGCCTATCAGACGCTGCAGATTCTTTCACCTACTCGCACCAGAGGAAGGTGTGTGACTTGGAGCGGTAGTTGGCGCTGAATGGCCACGTCCTCTCCCAGCAACAGGAGCTCCACCAACACCACCACGACCATGCCCACGTCCCTTATTTGATGTTCTCCTCATTATTTGCGTTCACCCACCAAGCTGAAAGATTGGTCTCTCTCCGGTGTCAATTTACCTGCCACTAGTCGACAATTAGTATTTCACTGCTGTAAATTGAAATTAATTATTTATACGCTGGATGCACAACTGTTTTTTCAGCCTAAAACACGTCTTTTTTCAATAAAACACCAAAATGCAGTTTTTAACTTCAGTACATTAACAGTAGATATTTATACTATGTATGGACACCAGATTTGGGGACCCAGAACACAGATTTGGTCACCAAAATTCACAAATGCAGTATTCAAATGTTATATATTGGAAATAATTATTCAAACGACATATGTACAACCGGTTTTTCGGCCTAAAACACGTTTTTACTCAATAAAACCTCAAAATGCTATTTTTAACTGCTGTACATTAGTGTTGAGCGCGAATATTCTAATAGAGAATTTTTATCGCGAATATCGGCACTTCGCTAATTCGCAAATATTTCGAATATAGCGCTATAAATTAGCTATTTCGAATATTCTTTTTTTTTTTTTTTGGTTATATTTTTTTCTTTCCCACTTCCCAAAAGTAGTTCTTACCTGTCCTGAGGATTCCTGGCTTCCTGGCTGCTCCAGTCAGTGCCCATTGCCGCTTCTGCCGACTTCCGTGCTCATGGAGCGTCCCCATCACTATGGGAACGTCTCCATATACTAAAATGTACTGTCGGATTTGAGAATTACGTTGAAATCTCAATGCGATTAATTCAAGTTATATTAATCGCATTGCGATTACAACTTATCAGAGCACTGCTATTTTACATATTAGGCTAGAATTAACGAACATTGAATATAGCAGAAGTGCTAAGTAGAAATCGCAATGCGATTACTCCAAGTTACATTAATCGCATTGCGATTTCAATTAGCACTGCTATAATATATTCCATATTCGTTAACGTCGTTAATTCTAGCAAGCTGACCCATTGTAAACCCAGCTCGAAGTTGAAATCGCAATGCGATTAATATAACTTGAAGTAATCGCATTGCGATATCTACTTAGCACTGCTGCTATATTCCATATTTGTTAATTCTAGCCTAATTTGTAAGATAGCAGTGCTAAGTTGTAATTGCAATGTGATTAATATAACTTGAATTAATCGCATTGCGATTTCAACAGACATGGTTTACTATGGTTGCTAAAGCGAAGATGGAGAATACTTTGTTATCTTCGTTTTGAGGAATATGACGAATACATGGTAGAATTAGCGAATATGACTAATGTATTCGTCATATTTCTCAAAACGAAGATAACGAAGTATTCTCCATCTTCCTTTTAACAACCTATTCGTCAACTTCGCTAATTCTAGCAATCAAATTGGAGGGTTTACTATAGAGACAGCTGTGTTTAATTCGCTATGCGATTATATAATTTTTTTTTAAATAAATAGAATAATTATAATAATTATCAAGTAATATAATTATTCTATTAAAAAAGCTAAGTAATATAATCGCATAGCGAATTAAACACAGCTGTCTCTATAGTGAACCCTCCTATTTGATTGCTAGAATTAGCGAAGTTGACGAATAGGTAGCTAAAACGAAGATGGAGAATACTCGTTATCTTCGTTTTGAGGAATATGACGAATACATTAGTCATATTCGTCATCTTCTCTATAATTCTAGATATGAAACCAATAGGAAAGTTGCCTAAGTTAAAATCGCAATACGCGATTATTTAAATCGTATATTAAACGCTATAACTAGAATAATGACGAAGATTCGCGAATTTCGTCGAAATCGAATATGGCACCTGCCGCTCATCACTACTATACATTAAAAGTAGATATTTATACTATGTATGGACAGCAGATTTGGGGACCCAGAACACGGATATGGTCACCAAAATTCACAAATGCAGTATTGAACTGCTATATATTGGAAATAATTATTTAAACGACGGATGCACAACTGTTTTTTCGGCCTAAAACACCGCTTTTTTTCAATAAAACACCAAAATGCTGTTTTTAACTGCTGTACATTTAAATTAGATATTTATACCGTGTATGTACAACTGCTTTGTGAAGCAAGAATATTGTTTTCCCACAAAAGAATAATGCACCATTTCTCAGCTGTAATGTGAAATCGGTATTTAAGCGGTGTATTTCAAGATGCTCTGTGGATCAGGATTACCACTTTTTGTCCAAAACATACACTTATGCTGTATTTCACAGTACCAATGTAAAATTGGTTGTTGGAGCAGGTATTTCAGACTGTTTGGTGGACCTTGAATAACGTTTTTTCTATAGAAAACAAAGAAGCACTATAAAATATGTCATTGCACGGTGTATGCAGAACTGTCTTACGGACAAGGAATACGTTTTTTCCCCAAAATTGCCACGGATACTCTATTTCACCGCAGAAATGCCAAATATATATTTTGGCGGTGTAAAATAGGCTTGATCAGGATGACCACTTTTTTTCTTAGAATACACTGATGCACTATTTGATAGCTGAAATGGAATATACGGTTTAGTGCATTGTATACACAAGTGCTATGTGGCACCACAGATCACAGGCAAGACAAATGGACTATGTCACCCCTTAAACATACAAAAGGCACTATAGGGGACTTGAGTAGCCAGAAAAAAAGTTTTTTTCCTTCACTGATCTACAAAATAGGATTAGGCTGATGTCCCTGGCTGTCTGGCACACATACAGTACACTGCAGTGGCTAATATGGCCCTCGAGCACCACCTGAGTAACAAATGGATTACAAAAAAGATTTCCCTTGCAGTGTACAGAAATGTTGGATTGCTGAAGCTCCCTCCCTCTCTATTTGCTGTATCTTGTGGATTAAAGTAGCACAGGTTCTTCTGATTTCTGTCCCTGATTACAGCACCAACATCCTCTCCCTAAGCTCAAATCAGCAGAGTGACGTGCGGCAGTACGTGACTCCAGCTTATAAAGAGGCTGGGTCACATGCTGCACTCAGCCAATCACAGCCATGCCATTAGTAGGCATGTGATGGCTTCTTAGGGCAAGAAGTATAACGCTTGCTGACTGGCTGCTGTGCAGCAGTCAGAAAGCAGGAAGAAATCGCCAAACAACGGACCAGAATCCAAACTTTTTTAAAAATGTTTGGGTTCGGGTCCGTGTCCCGAACTACCCCAAAATTCAGTACGAACCCGAACTATACAGTTGGGTTAAATCAACTCTAGTTATGACCACACAGTGCTGTTTAGCACACCATGACTTCATAATTTTGCATTGGCTGCTGACGGTTGGCTTAACAAAGCTACATGCTGCCAGCTGTGCCATGTGTCAATGTGTTTTGAAGATGTTGTGCAGCGAGCTCCTGGGGAAGCTAGAGCAGAGAAAGGAGTGGTAGCAGTCCTAATTGTAATGTGTCACAGTGTACTCCCTGCGGTTGGGATGGGCACACTGTGTTCCCTTGGGGCACTCCCTATAGTCATGGGCTCCCTTCCTGATGTTAGCTAGGCGGAGACTCTTAATGGTTATGTCCATGTGAGTGCTAGGCAAGGCACGAGATGGAAATGCAATGACAATGTTAATGTGTCTTAACATGTTATCGCTTTGTAGCAGCAGGGACGGGAATGTCTAAAGCTGGGCTACCTTGCTGTCTCAGACACTGTGGCCATGCAGCTCCTCTTTAAAAAAAAAAAACTTACCCTCTTTCATCTCCTGGAGCTCTTGGTGATATATAAAGCTCCAGGGTTTAAAGCTGGAGTCTGGGGGAGAAGAGCACATCATGTCTGCTCCCTACTACCACCCTTCTACCAATTACCCTGACTGGAATCTTCTGAAGTATTTTTATGGCCAGAAGATGAGAAAGGCACTCATAGGGTGAGAATGTTTAGGAAACCCCTTTAGCTCCAAAAACAGGTGGAGTTCGTTTACTCACCTGTGCCAGTCGCACCAGAATTGAGTGCAACTATGTTGGAGGGGTTATAAGGAATGTACAGGTGACGGGTTGGTGCTGCCAGATACGTCTGAATATCCGTGGGGCGATGGCCAGTTTGCCACTTGGGAAACTGGTAAAACTAGTATTTGAGCTTGTCACTATATAGTGAGCTTGTCAGTGGATCGATCATAAGGCGCATAACCACAACCCGGTACTGGATGCAACGAAGTTTATTGCAGAGACAACGCATTTCGGGTCTTAACGTCCCCTTTATCAAGTCTACAAGAAATTGTGTAATAAAAAAGGATTTGATATAAAACATGGATTAAAATGTGAATTAAAATGAACATAAAATTAATAAAGTCAACATAAGAGTCACTGGTCCTATATATACCATTATATATCTAGAACATAAAATGATTCCTAAAACCATTGAAGATGATGGTTTAATATTGGACTGTAATATATATGAATGAGTATATGTTTTTATATGGTAATAAAAGGCTTTGTGATCTAGGGTTATAACCATTGGCACGTATAATCCGAAAATTGACTTTCACAGGTGGGGTGACGGATTGTAAATTCGTAAGGATACACATAAAATTATAAAGAGAAGTGTTCCTAAAAATAAGTCATAGTTTGTATATTAGATAGTCAGAGAAAACAGTTAAATAGGCAAAACAATGCTGGCATATTGTTATGTAAGTTGATTTACCTGAGGCGTCCGGTTCAGGGTATGGGAGGGCATCCGCTGCCTGGCTTCTTATGTGGCTATTGATGCCTGAATGAATTTTGTAGGGCAGATGGGAAGAGCATAAAAAGAAAGGGAGGTGGGTGAGCTAAGGCAGATTGATATTCAATGCACTTAGTGGACATGGCAGTGCCAGGGCGCAATAGATACATACAGATATACCGCTATTATGGGGGATATTTACCTTTGTGCCGAGGTATAACAATATGCCAGCATTGTTTTGCCAATTTAACTGTTGTCTCTGACTATCTAATATACAAACTATGACTTATTTTTAGGAACACTTCTTCTTTATAATTTTATGTGTATCCTTACGAATTTACAATCCGTCACCCCACAAAGTCAATTTTCGGATTATACGTGCCAATGGTTATAACCCTAGATCACAAAGGCTTTTCTTACCATATAAAAAACATATACTCATTCATATATATTACAGTCCATATTAAACCATCATCTTCAATGGTTTTAGGAATCATTTTATGTTCTAGATATATAATGGTATATATAGAACTATATAATGGTATATTAAGGACACTCTGCTTGTAACAGCTGACATCCGTGCAGGCACGAATGTCAATCTATTAACCCCTTCCATGCCGAGGTCCGTAGGGCCACTGGATCTTCAAGAACCAAGTGGGTCTTGGTCCAAAAAAAATGTAAAAAAGTGAAAAAAGGTAAAAACAAAAAAACACATTTATCACTAATAAAAAATAAAAAAAAAAATACACTACACATGTTATATATCACCACGTCCGTAATGACCTGATCTATAAAATGGGTTTGTTACTTTCCCCATACGGTGAACGTCATAAAAAAATCCCCCAAAAAACTATGATAAAATTGAAATTTTGCCCACCTCACTTCCCAAAAAAGTTAATAAAAGTGATCAAAAAAGTTGTATCTACACCCAAATGGTACTAATAAAACCGTCACCTCGTCCCACAAAAAATGATACCTTACCTAAGAAAATTCGCCGAAAAAGAAAAAAATTATGGCTCTTAGGCTATGCAGACACTAAAACATGATTTTTTTGTTTCAAAATTATATGATTGTGTAAAAACTCAATAAATAAATAAAAGTAGACATATTTGTATTGCCACGTCCTTAAGAACCTGAACTATAAAAATAACACATGAACTAACCCCTCAGGTGGACACCGCAAAAAAAAAAAATACTGTAAAAGCAGTTTTTGTCACCTAACATCACAAAAAGTGTGACAGCAAGCGATCAAAAAGTCATATGCACCACAAAATAGTGCCATTAAAACCGTCATCTCATCCCGCAAAAAATGAGCACCTAAGACAATTGAACAAAAACTAAAAAAACAGACTCTCAGACTATGGAGATACTAAAATAGTTTTTGTTTGTTTAACAAAGGATATCATAGTGTAAAACCTAAATAAATTAAAAGAGTAGACATATTAGGTATTGCCGCGTCCGTAAGAATCTGCTCTACATGTCCTAACCCCTCAGATGAACACAGTCACAAAAATAAAATAAATATGATCCCAAAACAGCTATTTTTCCAAATTTTCCATTTTAATAATTTTTTCCAGTAACTAAGCAAGGGTTAACAGTCAAACAAAACTCTATATTTATTGCCCTGATTCTTTAGTTTACAGAAACACCCCATATGTGGTTGTAAACTGCTTTATGGACAAACGGCAGGGAGCAGAAGGAAAGGAATGCCATATGGTTTTTGGAAGGCAGATTTTGACGGACTGGTTTTTGACACCATGTCCTATTTGAAGCTCCTTTGATGCACCCCTAGAGTAGAAACTCCATAAAAGTGACCCCATATAAGAAACTACACCCCTCAAGGTATTCAAAACTGATTTGACAAACTTTATTAACCCCTTAGGTGTTCGTCAAGAGTTTATGGCAAATGGAGATGAAATTTCAGAATTTCTATTTTTATTACATTGTCTCACAAAAATGTATTATAGAGCAACCAAAAATCATATATACCCTAAAAATAATACCACCAAAACTGCCACCTTATCCAGTAGTTTCCAAAATGGGGTCACTCTTTGGGCACCTAGGGGTGCATAAGGAGGGCTTGAAATGGGCCATGGTGTAAATAAACCAGTCCATCAAAATTTGCCTTCAAAAAGCCATATGGCGTTCCCTTCCTTCTGCGCCCTGCCATTTGATGATACAGCAGTTTGCAACCACATATGGGATGTTTCTGCAAACTATAGAATCAGGGCAATAAATATTGGGTTACGTTTGACTGTTAACCCCTTAAGGACACAGCCTATTTCACCTTAAGGACCAGACCATTTTTTCAAAATCTGACCATTGTCACTTTATGTGGTGATAACTTTAAAAAGCTTTTCTTATCAGTCCATT
>JAKVIS010001013.1:0-43126 GCA_033119425.1 Bufotes viridis
TACTAGGATCCCCCACCATTTGGGTCTCCAGGCTATTAGAGTCGTCCTTGCTAGATCTAATAAGGACACCGTGTTCTGTGACTTTGTACAGGAGGCTCTTGATCTCGTTCTCTCCAACAATGTATTCCTCTATGACAAACAGTGGTACCGCCAGGTATTTGGTACGGCCATGGGCACACCTGTGTCGTGCACCTTCGCCAACCTATACCTGGCGGTTTTTGAGGAGACATACGTTTTCTCCGTAGATAATCCCTATCTTCAACACATTCATTTATTTTTGCGGTATGTGGATGATGTGTTCTTGGTCTGGTCTGGCAGCGAGGAGTGCTGTAGGTCATTTGTACAATATTTGAATGATTTCAATCAGATGAATATGAAATTCACTCTGAATTTTGGGGGATCTTCCCTTGACTTTCTAGATGTCAAAGTAACCGTAGTGGATGGGGAGTTACACACCACCGGTTACCGTAAACCTACTGCAACTAACTCGCTGCTACACCAGACCAGTTTCCATCCTCCCGCCGTTAAGGAGGCGATGCCATACGGCCAGTTTGTCCGTTTACGACGCATCAATAATACTGATGCAGCTTTTTTTCGACAAGCCATCGAGTTACGGCAACGGTTGGTGGATCGGGGCTACCCACGGAGAGAAGTGACGTCGGCCCTATACAGGGCAGCGGCTATACCCCGCACTAAGTTATTGGAAGAGAGAACGCGAGGACAAGACAACCAGCGGTTTACCTTTGCGTTTAAATTTAGCCCCATAGCTCCTTTGGTGAAACAAGTAGTGCTGGATAATTGGGATATTTTGAAAGGGGATGTTGCCCTTCAGGAAATAGTTGTTGAGAGACCTATTGTCACGTTTAAAAGATGTCTTACACTTAGGGATGAATTGGTACATAGTAGCATGTCTATCCCACCGACTACAAACTGGCTAACAGGTGCCAGACCGATTGGCAACCACAGATGTGGCAATTGCTCTTTTTGTAGATATAATTCCCGATCGAAATTCCTTAATCTAGGGGGAGTTGCACATATTGTCCGGGATTTTATTACTTGTCGTACCTCGTTCGTTGTCTATGCTCTGTTGTGTCCGTGTAATAGGTTCTATATAGGTAAAACAAAACGTCCTATGTTTGAGCGGGTGCGTGAGCACTTCAATTCCGTCCGCACTGGCAAGGGCGCCACCAGGCTTATTGAGCATGTCATGTCTACCCATGGGGGTAATCCTCGTTGCCTCTCTTTTTCGGGGGTGGAGTTTGTCCGTCCCCACCCTCGGGGTGGGGATCGGCATCGACACCTCCTACGGAGAAAGGCGAGGTTGATTATTAAAACAGGGGCCCTAGGTCCAGCTGGCCTTAATGATAAAAACAATATGGCTGTATTTTTGTGATTACCTGTGCGCCCTTCTCAGTAGGGAGTTTATTTATTAGGTACAACCATCGGCCTTTATGATCACCACCATTTCGTACTTTTATCCACATCAACCCATTGAGGTATAATAAATGATGCCATTTCTTTATGGTTGGTCACTTGTCAGTCTGTGTTTCTTGTCTATGTTATGTTTTTAATTATAGGTGCGGTTCGGGGCGGCGTCGGGCGTTGCCTTGGTGACGGCCGGGTCGCGACCCGACACGCCCCCGAATGTGTGTAATATGTATGCGCTGACGCGCCCGCACCGAATTTCCGGCCAGAGGAAGCGCGTTGTAGACGCGCGAAACGGCCGTCGCCGGCATCGCACACTTAGAGGTGTCCGCCCCGTACCCGCATCTACTGCCGCTTCATGCAAGTCGCATTGGATTTCAATAAAGATTCTAATTGTACCCAGCATTTGGTGAGTGCCGCACTTTTCTTACTTGGATTTACATCTACATATTATGTATCGCCGCGTCCGTAAAACTCTGCTCTATAAAAATATCACATGACTGAACTCTTCAGATGAACGCCATAAAAAAAAAAAACAAAAAATGGTGTAAATAAGCCATTTTTTGGCAGCTTACATCACTAAAAGTGTAATACAAAGCGATCAAAAAAGCGTATGCCTCCCAAAATAGTACCAATCAAACCTCCATCTCATCCCACAAAAAATGAGCCCCTACCTAAAACAATTGGCCGAAAAATAAAAAAACTATGCTTCTCAGACTAAAACATGATTTTTTTTGTTTCAAAAATGCTTTTTAGTGTTAAATGTAAAAAAAAAAAACTAAACAGTAGACATATTGGGTATCTCCACATCCGTAAGAATCTGCTCTATAAAAATATCACCTGACCTAACCCCTCAAGTAAAAACTGTAAAAAAAAATAAAAAAAAACTTTTGTCACCTTACATCATAAAAAGTGTAATAGCAAGCGATCAAAAAGTCATATGACCCCCCAAATAGTGCCAATCTAACCGTCACCTCATCCCGCAAAAAATCAGCCCCTACATAGGACAATCGCCCCCCCAAAAAAATCATATGGCTCTCAAACTATGGAGACACTAAAACATGATTTTTTTTTTTATTTTAAAAAATATTATTGTGTAAAACTTATATAAATAAATAAAAAGTATACATATTGTGTATTGCCGCGTCCGTCACAACCTGCTCTATAAAAATAACACATGACCTAACCCCTCAGCTGAACACATAAAAAAAAAAAAATACGGTGTCAAAAGCCATTTTTGTCACCTTACATCACAAAAAGTGTAATAGCAAGCGACCAAAATGTCATATGCACCCCAAGATAGTGCCAATTTAACCGTCACCTCATCCCGCAAAAAATCAACCCCTACATAGGACAATCGCCCAAAAAAAAAAATCATATGGCTCTCAAACTATGGAGACACTAAAACATGATTTTTTTTTGTTTTAAAAAATATTATTGTGTAAAACTTATATAAATAAATAAAAAGTATACATATTGTGTATTGCCGCGTCCGTCACAACCTGCTCTATAAAAATAACACATGACCTAACCCCTCAGCTGAACACATCAAAAAAAAAAAATACGGTGTCAAAAGCCATTTTTGTCACCTTACATCACAAAAAGTGTAATAGCAAGTGACCAAAATGTCATATGCACCCCAAGATAGTGCCAATCAAACCGCCATCTAATCCCGCAAAAAATGAGCCCCTACATAAGACAGTCACCCAAAAAATAAAAAATAAACTATGGCTTTCAGAATGTGGAGACACTAAAAAATAATTTTTTTCAAAAATGCTTTATTATGTAAAACTTAAACAAAAACCCCTAAAAAGTAGTCATATTTGGTATTGTCGCATCCGTAACAACCTGCTCTATAGAAATAGCACACAATCTAACCTGTCAGTTCAACAATGTAAATAACAAAAAAAAAACGGTCCCAAAATTTTGCAAATTTTCCATTTTATTAAATTTTTCCAGTAACAAAGCAAGGGTTCAATATTTATTGCCCTGATTCTCTTGTTTGCACAAACACCCCATATGTGGTCGTAAACTGCTTTATGGCCAAACGGCAGGGCACAGAAGGAAGGGAACGCCATATGGTTTTTGGAAGGCAGATTTTGCTTAATTACGTTTGTAAAATCAGTTTTAAATACCTTAAAGGGTGTAGTTTCTAGAATGGGGTCATTTTGGGTGGTTTCTGTTAAGTAAGCCTCACAAAGTGACTTCAGACTTGAACTGGTCCCTAAAAAGTGGGTTTTTGAAAATTTCTGAAAAATTTCAAGATTTGCTTCTAAACTTCTAAGCCTTGTAACGTCCCCAAAAAATGAAATAGCGATCCCCAAATGATTGATACATGAAGTAGACATATAGGGAATGTAAATCAATAACTGTTTTTTGGCGGGATTACTATGAATTATAGAAGTAGAGAAATTGAGACTTGGAAAATTGCAATTTTTTTAAAATTTTGGGTAAATTTTGTATTTTTTTATAAATAAAAATGAAAATTTTCGACTTCATTTTACCACTGTCATGATGTACAATATGTGACGAAAAAACAATCTCAGAATGGCCTGGATAAGAAAAAGCGTTTTAAAGTTATTACCACATAAAGTGACACTGGTCAGATTTGCAAAAAATGGCCGAGTCCTTAGGGTGAAATTGGGATGAGTCCTTAAGGGGTTAAGTAAGACAGTCCCTTTAACCACCTGAGGACCGCCTAACGAGCGGTCCTCTTACTCTGAGTGGACGCATCGGCGCGTCATCTCGCGAGATGCCAGATTTCGCGCTGATGCCACTGCGCATGCGCACTGCGCGGCTGTGAAAAGTTAAAGAAGGAGTTCAAGAAGGGGTCATCAGCCTGCCAGCCAATGATCATCGCTGGCAGGCTGATGATTTTTTTAAAAAAACGAATCGCAAGCCATCTAACACATTATATTTATAAATATAATGTGTTAAATGGCCTCTTTGCCCTCTCCTGGGTCCTTTTCGTCGGTTGGACCCAGGAGAGAGCACACCTCTACTGTAAGTACACCAAGCACCACACTTCAGGCCCTGATCACCCCCCATCACCCCAATTAACCCCTTGATCACCCCTTTCAATCACCTATCAATCAATAGTGAAAGAGAAAAAAGTGATCACTGTAAACTGTCACTTTTTTTTCACTAGTATTGACTGTTAGGTTTAGTTTAGTTTAGGCCCCTTTGGTAGGTAGTTAGCTTCCGTTAGCGCCCAGCCTACTGCACCGCAGTCACTGATTCGCTGATTAGCGTAGCGCTAATCAGCATTTGTACTTTTCTAGTATCTGTAAGTGATCAGAACTGATCACGGTCAGATCTATAATAGTATTAGTGTCACCTTAGTTCACCCCCCACCCAAAACACAGTGTTTACCCGATCAGGCCTGATCGGTCGCCCACACGTGCGTTCACCCACGCCCGCCCCGCCGCAGTGACAAAATTTATATATTTTTTTTTATCGCTGCACAATCACTTCACAAGCTCTGCGGCGATAAAAAAAAATCAGTTTTGATCTTTTTTATTAATCGCAGCGGCTTCCTGTGCTTCGCTAGCCTCCCATTTGTAAGACAGGCTTGCTCTTTTTCTTGGGTAGTCTCAGGGAATACCCCCTAAATTTAGTCGTCCAAATGTCAAATAAGGGGTATTCTCCTGAAGAGGCCTAGAGGATTCTGACCCAGTCGGATGAGGAACGGGAACCCTCATCTGACAAATCTAGCGGGTCAGAATACGAACCTGTAGAAAGCAGTGGCAGTATGACCCAAAGTTCGGACGAGGAGGTTGAGGTCCCTGATAGCACCAGGCGTACCCGGACCCGTGTCGCTAGACCGCAGGTAGCGCAGGATCAGTTTCTAGGGCAGCAGAGTGGGGCTGGCGCTGCCGGATTACGTAGTGAGGCATACACCAGCAGCGCAGCCCATCCTGGACCTTCTACCAGCACTGCCGTACAACATGATGAAGTGGCGAGCACCAGAAGGGCAGTTGAAGCTGGTACGGTGGCACGTGCAGTAATTCCCCCGTCGCAGCCACCGAGCAGACAAGCCCGTAGAGTCCCCAGAGTTCCTGAGGTGCTGGCAAATCCTGATTGGCAGCCCCCAACTTCAGCCGCACCATTAGTTCCCCCTTTCACCGCCCAGTCAGGAGTTCGGGTGGAGACAGCTCAGATCGGATCGGCGCTGGGGTTTTTTGAGCTGTTCTTCACTGCGGAGCTCTATGACTTAGTCGTGGCAGAAACAAATCGGTATGCCACTCAATTTATAAACGCCAACCCGGGAAGCTGCTGTCGCACCGCGCGACCTAGTCGCCGGGGCTTTCCCCAACGGCTCGTTACCACCCGTCTTGCAAGGGGGGAGAGGGCTGCCTTGTGTAACGAAGAACTGCTCGCGGTGAAATGGAGAGACAAGCGTGACGTTTACATGCTCTCCTCCATTCACGCAGACACGACAATACAAATTGAACGGGCAACCAGTGTCATTGAAAAGCCCCTCTCAGTCCACGACTATAATTTGCTCATGGGAGGGGTGGACTTCAATGACTAGATGTTGGCCCCATATTTGCTTTCCCGCAGGACCGGACGCTGGTATAAGAAGGTGTCTGTATATTTAATTCAATTGGCTATATATAATAGTTTTGTTCTCTACAATAAGGCTGGGAGAACAGGATCCTTCCTCAAATTTCAGGAAGAGATCATCGAGAACCTCCTGTATCCAGGAGGTTCCGTGGCCCCAACCACCAGTTTTGTGAGCCGTCTACACGAGCGACATTTCCCCAATGTCATTGCTGGTACCTCAAACCAACTGCCACCCCGAAAAAGATGTCGTGTCTGTAGCAGGAGTGGAATAAGGCGTGACACGGCTATTTCTGTCCTGACTGTCCTGACCACCCTGCCCTATGCCTAGGGGAGTGTTTCCGGAACTACCACACTCAGGTACACTTAGGGACATAGGGACAGCACAACACAGGTAGTTTTTCCACTCAGGCTCTAGGGTCTCTCAGGATACTAGGTTTTGAGAGACCCTAACACATAGGGGTGCTGGTGTGCTACAGCAGAAATGTGAAACGGTAGAAACCTCTCCTTTCACTTGGGATATAGTGCATAATGTACTTCGCATCATAACTGTGTGATTTACACTTTACACATTGTCCCATGGGAAAGGAGAGGTTTCTGCTAGGAAAATAAAGAATTAAATGGTTAAAAAAAAATAATAAATAATAAACAGGTAGCAAGAAAAAAAAATCTTGAGTTAGTTCAGGTTTTAAAAGTTTTGATGTTCAGGTTTGATAAAAAAAAGTTTTATTTTCAGGTTTTATTTTGTAAGTTTGTAACGTTCAAGTTATGAGCCTGCTGCCTGTTTTTTCTTCTTTTTTTTTTTTTCCCCCCTAACCACCCTTTATTTTCCAGGTAGATCAACAGACCAACCGATGAAAACGCTGCAGCACTGATGTGCATTCTGAGAGAAGCATTGCGCTGCTGTCAGAAGACACTTGAAGTGTATGCGGCGCTGCAAGACGAGATTTCTCCTCTGCAGTACAGGTACGTTTGCCCAGGCATATGAGCTGAGGAGAGGTGTTGGAGTTCATATGCTTTGGCAAACACTTTGTATCAAAAATCTGGCAAAGATGTCTTCCTCCACAACGATCGATTGATCGATGTGAATGGAGAAATCACGTTTGCCAGGACATAGGAGCTGAGTGGGTATGGATGTTTGGGCGGATCCCCTATGTCCTGGCAATCGCCAGGCCCCTCTTTTTCTTCTTGCATATTTTTTGGCAGAGATTTTTTCATCCACATTGATCGATGCAAATGAGAAAATCTGTGCCATTCATTTTTTCTTTCAGCCCAGAGGCTGAACGGAAAAAAAATCTCATTACCTGTATGCTCAATATAAGGAGAATAACAGAAACTCCTAATGCTGGCCATACATGTAATGATTGCGGAGACCCTCAAATGCCATGGCAGTACAAAAACCTCACATGTGACCCCATTTTGAAAAGAAGACACCCCAAGGTATTCGCATAGGGGCATATTGAGTCCATGAAAGATTGAACTTTTTGTCACAAGTTAGCGGAAGGGAGACTTTGTGAGAAAAAACAAAAAAAATCAAATTCCGCTAACTTGTGCCAAAAAAAAAGAACTTCTATGAACTCGCCATGCCCCTCACAGAATACCTTGGGGTGTCTTCTTTCTAAAATGGGGTCCTATGTGGGGTATTTATACTGTCCTGGCATTTTAGGGGCCCTAAAGCGTAAGAAGAAAAATGCGTAAATATACCATCCTAAAGGTACTCATTGGAATTAGGGCCCCTTTGCGCATCTTGGCTGCAAAAAAGTGTCACACATGTGGTATCGCCGTACTCAGCAGAAGTAGGGTAATGTGTTTTGGGTGTATTTTTACATATACCCATGCTGGGTGAGAGAAATATCTCTGTAAATTGACAACTTTGTATAAAAAAAATGGAAAAAGTTGTCATTTACAGAGATATTTTTCACACACAGTATGGGTATATGTAAAAATACACCCCAAAACACATTGCCCTACTTCTCCTGAGTACGGCGATACCACATGTGTGACACTTTTTTGCAGCTAAGATGCATAAAGGGGCCCTAAATCCAATGAGTACCTTTACCCTAGGTAAACACCTAAGCGTTTTACAGCGCGTTCAAACGCGCTGTAAAACGCACAACATGTGAAAAGCCATGCTTCCCTATGGGCATGGTTCACATTTGGGCGTTTTACAGCGCGTTTGAACGCGCTGTAAAACGCCCAACGCCCAAACAAGTACATGAGCTTCTTTGGGGCGTTTTAACGCGCCTATGGACAATGATGCCATGGGGGAGAATCACTTAGTTACAAAAACGCGCATCCAAAAACGTCATACGCGCGATTCAGAAACGCCTAGGTGTGTTCCCAGCCTTAGGATTTCACAGGGCATTTTTACGCATTTGGATTCTCACGTTTTAGGGGCCCCTAAAATGCCAGGGCAGTAAAAATACCCCACAAGTGACCCCATTCCGGAAAGTAGACACCCTAAGGTATTCGCTGATGGGCATAATGAGTTCATGAAAGTTTTTATTTTTTGTCACAAGTTAGCGGAAAATGAAACTTTTTTGGAAAAATAAAATACATTTCCGCTAACTTGTGACAAAAAAATAAAAACTTCAATGAACTCACTATGCCCCTCAGTGAATACCTTAGGGTGTCTACTTTCCGAAATGGGGTCATTTATGGGGTGTTTCTACTGTCTGGGCATTGTAGTACGTCAGGAAACAGGACAGGTGCTCAGAAAGTCAAAGTGCGGAAATTCACTTTTTTGCACCATAGTTTGTAAACGCTATAACTTTTACCCAAACCAATAAATATACACTTATTGCATTTTCTTTTTTATCAAAGACATGTAGAACAATAAATTTAGAGAAAAATTTATAGAGAAATGTAGTTTTATTTGACAAACTTTCCAACAGAAAGTGAAAAATGTCATTTTTTTGCAAACATTTAGGTGATTTTTGATTAATAGCAAAAAAAGTAAAAATGTCAGCAGCAATGAAATACCACCAAATGAAAGCTCTATTAGTGAGAAGAAAAGGAGGTAAAATTCATTTGGGTGGTAAGTTGCATGACGGAGCAATAAACGGTGAAAGTAGTGTAGTGCAGAATTGTAAAAAGTGGCCTGGTCATTAAGGGTGTTTAAGCTAGGGGGGCTGAGGTGGTTAGGACAATTAAATCCACACGTCCGTGTCTCGGTATTACGTTGCATTCTACCTGGGTTGGTTTCTGACCCGAAACTGCCGGCAGTCTACCGGGCTAGCAGGGCTCTTTCTCACTGGGGCAGTGAAAGGGCATTCTTAGCCCTCATAGCCGTGAGCGTGTTGTGCCATGCCGGAGGTAGCGTGGGCCACCCTCTCTCAGTCCCTGTGCCCGTGTGGACACGGGGCGTCTGTGTAAAACAGTTCCAACTGACCTTATGTACTCCCAGGGAGGGCGTAATAAGTCTTGGTAACCAGTGCCAAAACCGTACCGCGTGATCCTGACGTACAGTGACGTAAGGCGGGTCTGCAAGGTGCGGTACGTCGCTATATATATATTTATATTTTTTGTAAGGGATCGCTCTCTCAGGGGGTCACAATCACAGATTTCTCCTCTGACAATGGGGTTCAAGTCCAAAAGGTGCTTTATTTCGGCACTTTAGCACCATCACGCACATAAACATCTGCCCGTCTGGGCTCTACCTAATACACGTGTTGTCTCTACCTCACCTATAGCGGGCCGTTCACACACTGGATTAGATTCGGCTTCCACAGCCATATACGTTCCAGCAGCCTCCAGGCTATGACCACACCAGCACCCTTGTGGGGAGATGGTCCAGAAGTCCTCCCAACTCTGACCGCGTGACCCTCTTTCCGTATGCGTCGCTGGGCTCCCAAAACTTTAGGCTTTACAAAGCCTCGTGGCTCCTCAGCCCTACCGACTGAGACCACACAGAGCCTCTTAGGCTCCCCTCTCTCTCAGGTTTCCTCAGCCTTTCTCCCTCCAAGTCATACACAGAGGGTTGTTTTATCCCTCCTTGATTATATTAGCAGGCCTCACTTGTGATTACCTCCGGCAAAAGACAATACATGTAGTGGAAGGTGGTGGACTGGCAGATCCCACTACCAAACCTATGGCCCAGTCCACATGAAATGCAGCCCAGGACAACATCTAGACAAAACTGTCTCAGCAAACTACACTTTGCTGAAACCACTGCAGCTTTCTGGATTTCAGTTATCTCACCCAGCTGAGGTATCTAGGTGGGAAATACACGCCTCCCAGCACTTATACTGTACACATCACCATAATATATATATATATATATAACATTTTTAATAAAGTTAAGCAATTTGTTTCAGTATGATGAAGTACAATATTTCACTAAAATATTGTCAGAATTACTTGGATGAGCAAAACTAGTAGAGTTTTGTTATTCTCTGCTAAAGTGACACAAGTGATTAGAACGTAAGAAATTAGATGTTGTTAGACGTCACAACACTCACACAGGGGAGAAGCCATTTTTATGTTCTGAATTTGGGAAATGTTTTATCGAGAATTCAGATCTTATTAGACATCAAATCAATCACACTGGAAAGAAACCCTTTCAGAATTTGGGACATTTTGGGTCATAACAGAGGAAAGAAACGGCAAATGTTTGCTGAAATGTGTAGTGTGGGTTTTGGTCCCATCACAGACGCCGGGCTGCTTAACCAGTGATGTCACTATTATTACATGGGAAACACTAGGGGCTGGGGCATATTCACATTAGAACAGAGAACACAACCATCATTAACCGTTTCTGGACATTTATTTTGTGGATACTACGACCAGTGGATTATGTCCCTCTCTAGAAGGACAGATGCACTCATCGACAAAACAAAATAACACAACCAGATAGAAATGACATTGCTGCTAAACTCTGCAGTCAGTTATGTCTCGGGCAGATATGTAAATGATTACAGTTGCAGTCTGATTAGACACTGGGTCTTGCCACAAGAGGGCATAGAAAGTGCTTCCCAACCTGATCTATAGAAAGGTTCTCAGAGGCTACTTTTGGGTAGTGTACCTTTTGGTGAGATATCGGTGACTGCTAGACATGCCTCTGTGATATACCCATTTGATAGACTTTCAGAAGAGGTACATCATTGTACCAAGAGAAGCAGGATGGTCATTTTGACGAATTGCCAGCCATCTAGGCTTGTCTGACCTAGCTGTTCAGAGGTGGTGGGAGTGTTTTGGATATCATTGGGGCTGGACTTGAATCTTCTAAAGTGTTTAAAGGCACAGCCAATACTGGATTGTCTATTTCCTAATCTTGGTTTAACTTTTCCTCCTCACCTGTCTTTGTGTCATCCTCACTGCCTCCCCAGCCGTCCATAAAAACATGGGTGTCGGGGGCACGGCTAGGCTGCCGAGAGATATGGCTGCATAATAGAGGCGCTCCGGCATCAAGCACTGAGAAATACAGCAACATCTCGCCGTACCTGTGACAGAACCTGCCAAACTGTCGGGGAAACATCCACAGATGATGGGGAAGACAAAAAGACAGCTCCCCAGTCTCTTAAGTAATCTGGAGCAATACTTTGAAAAGAGCCAGAGCACAGATGGTGCCGATGCACAAGTCTTCACAACAACTCCTAACTCTCATCAAAGCTCTCCAACTTCTTTATCACCACGCTCATACTCTCGGCACTCGAGACAGCCCCTCCGATATCACCAAACACACAAATACATTCATTACCTCCGACTCTGGAGAACATTAGAATGGATCAGGAGGGAGAACAACAAAAACAAGATGGCGGCCGCGAGAGAGGAGGACATGAGCTGACACAGTGCAGCCCTCAGAGACAGAGGTCACGGTTGGAACCAGCAAACCTGAAACAGGTCAGTGCATCTATTGAGCACCACACTCCTATAGCAAAAACGACAGGGTCCATCATGGACTTCCCTACAACAGACAAGAAGGCATGGGAGAAAGTCATGTGGTAAGATAACACCAAAGTAGAACCTTTTGGTCTAAACTTCACTCGTCGTGTTTGGAGGAAAAAGAAGGATGAGTTGCATCCCAAGAACACCATCCCTACTATGAAGCATGGGAGTGGTCACATCATGCTTTGGGGGTGCTTTTCTGCAAAACGGACAGGAGGACTGCACTGTATTAAGGAGAGGATGAATGGGGCCATTTATTGTGAGATTTTGAGCAACAACCTCCTTCCCTCAGTCAGAGCATTGAAGATGGGTCGTGGCTGGGTCTTCCAACATAACAACGACCCGAAGCACACAGCCAGAATAACCAAAGAGTGGCTCCGTAAGAAACATATCAAGGTTCTGGAGTGGCCTAGCCAGTCTCCAGACCTAAATCCAATAGAACATCTTTGGAGGGAGCTGAAGCCCTGTATTGCTTAGCAACAGCCCCGAAACCTGACAGATCTAGAGGAGATCTGTGTGGAGGAGTGGGCCGAAATCCCTGTTGCAGTGTGTGCAAACTGGTCAAGAACTAGAGGAAACGTTTGACCTCTGTAATTGCAAACAAAGGCTTCTGTACCAAATATTAAAGGGGTTCTGCAGTAATTTGAAACTGATAATCTATCCTCTGGATAGATCATCAGCATCTGATCGGCAGACATCCGACACCCGGGACCCCTGCCGATCCGCTTTTTTTGAAGACAGCGGCACTGGCAGTAGTGTCGCGGCCTTCTCGCTGTTTACCTCAGGCCTAGTGACGTCACGATTAGTATTACTGGCCTGGGCGGGGCTAAGCTTCATTTGAATGTTGCAAAATAATTAACAAAAAAAAAATGCAGATTAACTTCCAAATATTTGAGAAAAATCACACATGAAGAGACCAGGAACCCATTATCCTCCAGGTATGTCATATTCCAGAACTGGAAACTCCCTTGGAGTGGCCAGAAGAACAAGGTGTTTGGAGACATGGCCAAGGTAAGGAAGCCTGAAACCCGACCACCACTGAACAAGACGTCAAGAGTCAGACGTGTTTTATGGACTGATGAGAGTGACTCTTCGCGAACCAGATGAATGGGCCCGTGGCGGAATCAGTAATGGGCATAGAGCTCAGACACCAGCAAGGTGGAGGTGGGCTACTGCTATTGGCTGGTATTATTAACCACTTGACGGCTGCCCATAGACTATAAACGGGCGTCCATTCAGAGACGGCATCTGCACGCTAATCGTGCAGATGCCGAGCGGGTTGCCTGCTGTCAGTGACAGCAGGGCAACCCAGAGAGAAGGCAGGGACCGTGCCCAAGTGTCGCTGCCTTCTAAATCGCCGCAGACAGAGCACTCGGTGAGCACTGTGTCTGCTTTGTAGGAAGCGCTATGCGCCAGGGCCGGCAGTGGGCAGGAGCTGTTGGGTCTCTCACAGACCTCGATCAGCCCTGCATTGAGGCTGTACAGCGCTGTATTCTGCTGTACAGCCTCTCTGGGGGTGTATTTACCCTGTAACTGGGGCTACTAGGTCAGCCCCAGTTACAGGAGAAATCAATAGTGAAAAATAAAAGTGAAGTTAAATGTCCCCCAGAGGTCTTGTATGATCTCATGGGGGACGCAAAGTGTAAAATTAAAAAATAAAGTGTTTTTTTTTTTTTTTTAAATCGGTTTTGCATAAAAAAAAAAAATCCCCAATTAATTATAAAAAAAAAAAAAATTGGACATATTTGTATTGCTGCATCCATGACGGCCGGCTCTATAAATATATCACATCCTCCACCCCGTCCGATAAACACCATAAAAAAAAAAACTGTGTAAAAAAACACATTTTTGTCATCTTATATCACAAAAAGTGCAGCAACAAGCGATCAAAAACGCATATGTCCCACAAAATAAATCCAATAAAACCGTCACCTCATCCTGTAAAAAATGAGCCCCTACATAAGAAAATCACTCAAAAAATTGAAAAATTATAGAACACGGAGACATTACAACATAATTTTTTGTTTAAAAAAAGCTATTATTGTGTTAAAGTGAAATAAATTTAAAAAAGTATACAGATTAGGTATCGCCGCATTCGTAAAAACTCCCCATACCCCTCACAGAATATCTTGGGGTGTCTTCTTTCCAAAATGGGGTCACATGTGGGGTATTTATACTGCCCTGGCATTTTAGGGGCCCTAAAGCGTGAGATGAAGTCTGGAATCCAAATTCTTAAAAATGCCCTCCTAAAAGGTACTCATTGGAATTTGGGCCCCTTTGCGCACCTAGGCTGCAAAAAAGTGTCACACGTGGTATCGCCGTACTCAGGAGAAGTAGGGCAATGTGTTTTGGGGTGTATTTTTACATATACCCATGCTGGGTGAGAGAAATATCTCTGTAAATTGACAACTTTAAAAAAAATTTTATACAAAGTTGTCAATTTACAGAGATATTTCTCACACACAGCATGGGTATATGTAAAAATACACCCCAAAACACATTGCCCAACTTCTCCTGAGTATGGCGATACCACATGTGTGCCACTTTTTTGCAGCCAAGATGCGCAAAGGGGCCCAAATTCCAATGAGTACCTTTTAGGAAGGCATTTTTACGCATTTGGATTCCAGACTTCTTCTCACACTTTAGGGGCCCCTAAAATGCCAGGGCAGTATAAATACCCCGCAAGCGACCCAATTTTGGAAAGAAGACACCCCAAGGTATTCCGGGAGGGGCATAGCGAGTTCATAGAAGATTTTATTTTTGGCAGTTTCTACTGTGCATCAGGGGGGCTTCAAATGGGACAAGCCATCTAAAAACGGGTTCAGCAAAATCGGCCCTTCAAAAACCACATGGCGTTCCTTTCCTTCTGCGCCCTGCCGTGTGCCCTTACATCAGTTTAAGACCACTTGTGGGGTATTTCTGTAAACCGCAGAATCAGGGTAATAAATATTGAGTTTTGTTTGGCTGTTAACCCTTGATGTTTTAAAGAAAAAATGGATTAAAATAGAAAATCTACCAAAAAAGTGAAATTTTGAAATTTCATCTCCATTTTCCTTTAATTCTTATGGAACGCCTAAGGCCTCTTTCACACGGGCGTCATGTTTGACGCCCGGATAAGAGGCGGGTGCGTTGCGGGAATATGCGCGTTTTTCCAGCGCGGGTGCAAACGTTTGTAACGCGTTTTGCACGCTCGTGAGAAAAATCGCAATGTTTGGTACCCAACCCGAAGCCGGACTTCATCACTGAAGTCCAGTTTCGGGTCTTCTGGAGAATTGATTATTTTCCCTTATAACATGGTTATAAGGGGAAATAATAGCATTCTTAATAAAGAATGCATAGTAAAATGAAGTGGAAGGGGTTAAAAATAATAAAAGTTAACTTACCTTAGCCACTTGATCGCGTAGTCGCGATCTCTCCTCTCTTTCCCTGCATCAGCTAAGATCTAAAGGACCTGTGATGACGTCACATCACATGGTCCATCACCATGGTAAGATGGACCATGTGATTGGACCATGTGATGTGACGTCATCACAGGTCCTTTAGATCTTAGCTGATGCAGGGAAAGAGAGGAGAGATCGCGACTACGCGATCAAGTGGCTAAGGTAAGTTAACTTTTATTATTTTGAACCCCCTCCACTTCATTTTACAATGCATTCTTTATTAAGAATGCTATTATTTCCCCTTATAACCATGTTATAAGGGAAAATAATAGAGATTGGGTCCCGTTGCTAAGCAACCATGCGGAAAAATCGCAACACATCCGCAGTTGCTTGCGGATGCTTGCGATTTTCCCGCAGCCCCATTCACTTCTATGGGGCCTGCGTTGCGTGAAAACCGCAGAAACTGGAGCATGCTGCGATTTTCACGCAACGCAGAAGTGATGCGTGAAAATCACCGCTCATGTGCACAGCCCCATAGAAATGAATGGGTCCGGATTCAGTGCGGGTGCAATGCGTCCTCCTCACGCATTGCACCCGCGCGGAAAACTCGCCCGTGTGAAAGGGGCCTAAAGGGTTAACAAAGTTTGTAAAATCAGTTTTGAGTAACTTGAGGGGTGTAGTTTCTACAATGGGGTCATTTATGGGGGGTTTCCACTGTGTAAGCCCCACAATGTGACTTCAGACCTGAACTGGTCCTTAAAAAGTGGGTTTTGAAAATGTTATAATTTTAAGAATTTAACTTCTAAGCCTTCTAACGTCCTAAAAAAATAAAATGCCATTTACAAAATGATGCAAACATAAAGTAGACATATGGGGAATGTTAAGTAATCAATATTTTATGAGGTATCACTTTTTGTTTTAAAAGCAGAGAAATTAAAATTCTGAATATTGCAAATTTTTCAAAATGTTTGGGAAATTTTGGATTTTTTCATAAAATAGGTGAAATATATTGACTCAAATCTATGACTATCATGAAGTACAATATGTCACGAGAAAACAATCTCAGAACGGCTTGGATAAATAAAAGTGTTCTAAAGTTAACACCACATAAAGTGACATGTCAGATTTGCAAAATTAGGCCTGGTCAGAAAGGGGAAAATGGCCCGGACTGGAAGTGGTTAAAGTTGAGCTAGTTGGGCCTTTTTGTGTTGAAGAGGGACTCAAAATCAACTCCCAAACCTTCTGCCAATTTTTAGAAGGCATTTTCTTCGAGCAGTGGTGAAGGAAAAAGTCTGCATCTTTTTTGAAGAAAGCAATGATTTTTATGTAGGGCAGTGCTCCACCTCATGTGTCTGGGCGTCCTTAGTGACCAGATGTATAAAGGCCTCAACCGGATGATAACTCTAATGGGGAATATAATTACTTTTCACTCTCAGGCCCAGATCAATCAGTGTAAGTTTCTCTGTATCATCTCTGCCAGTCTCACAGTCTCCAGTGTAAGGTCCTTTTTCTGCAAAATGTGTTTTAAGTCAGATTAAAAAAAAAAAGAAAAAAGTGCTGCAGATCAATGTCCATTTAAAAACTGTCAAACTGGGTGATCGGGCTAAAAGATAGGCCCATCTCTAAAGCCCTCACCTGTATGGGGCTGAGAATTGTAGAGGAAAGATTAATAATCAAAGAAGAGGCCGTACCTGTGAGTAAGCCTGTATGTTGTGTATCTGTCCCGTCACGGCCTGGCCACCGGTGTGGCCTCCTGGTGGGCACCGACTGTTGCCCCTTATGGATTCCATCAGAAAAAGAAGCTATAAATAACACAAAATGTTTCCCCTCAGGAGAGATTAGCCATAAGAACTTTAATGGAGGATAAGAACTTGGTGATTAAAGCTGCAGACAAGGAGGGATCTTTGGTTCTTATGGACAAGATGAAATATATACAAGAGGTTACACGCCAGTTGTCAGATGAAGGGACCTATAAGATGCTGGACAATGGTCCATTATTCCAGATTAAAGCTAAAATCACCAGAGTAATTTAGCACTATGCAAGTGCAGAGTCCTGAACCCCACGGCTTATACTGTGATTGTGTTTCGGCTGGGAACACACCTAAGCGTTTCTGAATCTCGCGTATGACGCGCGTTTTACGCGCGTTTTTGGATGCGCGTTTTTGTAACTAAGTTTCAGTGATTCTCCCCTATGGCATCATTGTCCATAGGCGCGTTAAAACGCCCCAAAGAAGCTCATGTACTTGTTTGGGCGTTGGGCGTTTTACAGCGCGTTCAAACGCGCTGTAAAATGCCCAAATGTGAACCATGCCCATAGGGAAGCATGGCTTTTCACATGTTGTGCGTTTTACAGCGCGTTTGAACGCGCTGTAAAACGCTTAGGTGTGTACCTAGGGTTCATGTAAATTGTGCTTGTGAATGAGTTCTCATAAAGTTACATAGAGGAGAGGGAGGTTCTAACGAGCCTCTCAGGGTAACTCCGTCCACACGGCTCGGAGCACAGAGAAGGAGTAGAAGAAGGTCACTGTGTGTGAGTGTGCACCTCAGCAGCCATTTTGTGAAGTTGTAACAACCCCAAAGTTAGTTCCATGTACCAGCCCAGAGAAGGGGAAGATTGCAGAATACCCAGGCAACAAAGAGAGGGAGTGAGAATATTACAAAGGAAGGGAACGGTCGTTTATCAGACTCCAGTCTCCTTTGCATAAGGTGGAGAGATCCTAAACTACAAGCTGCCCACCATAATTAAAGACAAAGAGGCCATTTGTCAGGATGTAGTATTCCTGGAGAGGATGCAGAAGTATAGGATTATACAGAAGTATGGCAGATAGTGCATCCCTCCAACCTGGAGAAATGAGAGAGAGAAAGACTGATTGTCATAGGAAACTACTCCTTGAGGTAGTGCTTGAGGTAAATGACTTGAGGTAAATGACTTTTGCATACACTGATGATCTGTGGATCCGCTTCAGTAAAGTACTGGGAGTTTGGTAAAAGCTCTAGTCTCCTCATTCTACATCATCATTCAACTTCACTTTTTAATTGCACCTTACGGTGCCGGCGTCATGACAAATAACATCCAGGGGCCCAGCCACACAAGCACCCCAAATACCATCATCACCATCAAGGGCACCTCATCTTCCATCTGGGTGGTGTTCCCTGCAACAGAGAGTGTCCTGGAGGATTTCGTCTTCCCATTCACCTGCACGTCAGCCCAGGGAGGAATCTGCTACCCGTGAGTACAACTATTGCACCCACCGGCTCACTACTACTACATTCACTATCCTCTGTGGCCTGGCTTGTTGCAGGAAATTGGCGTCACTACGAACAGGATTTAACCCCTTAGGGACCGGGCTCATTTTCACCTTAAGGACCTGGCCATTTTTTGCAAATCTGATCAGTGTCACTTTATGTGTGAATACCTTTAAAACGCTTTTACTTATCCAGGCCATTCTGAGTTTGTTTTTTTGTCACATATTGTACTTCATGACACTGGTAAAATGGAGTAAAAAAAAATATTTTTATTTATAAAAAAAATACAAAATTTCCAAGTTTCAATTTCTCTACTTCTATAATACATAGTAATACCTCCAAAAATAGTTATTACTTTACATTCCCCATATGTCTATTTCATGTTTGGATCACTTTGGGAATGCCATTATATTTTTTGGGGACATTACAAGGCTTAGAAGTTTAGAAGCAAATCTTGAATTGTTTTTTTAGAAATTTTCCAAAATCCACTTTTTAAGGACCAGTTCAGGTGTCGGCGTGATGGACGCAGCTGCGTAGTACAGCCGACGCTGCTCCCTCCCCCTCCAAGCCATGGAAGGTTGAGATACTAGAGCTCCTGAGGCTCCACAAGAATGGGTCTGCTCCCTGGCCCCTGCTGCCGCTGACGCACGCCTTGACTTTCACCTTTCGGATGTGTTTCCCTCCCCCGTCTGCCTCCAAGCTGACCAGCTATTTTGTTATCTTGGGGGAGCGCTGACTTCCGTCTCCTCGTTCCTGTGTCGGCCGCCTGCTCTGGTCTCAGTCCTGCCGCCTGCTGTTCGGCCGCTTCCCGCTGCTCTCTGGATTGCTCTGTTGACTGCTCTGTGGATTGAGCTTCATCCGCCCGCCCTCCCCCCGCTGGGAAGGACGCTGCTTCTGGGATCCCGTCTGCTGCTCTCACCTGTGGTCGCTGGATGTCGGACTAGCTCCCGTCTGTGCCCCCCCTGTCGGTTTGGGACCCGACACAGTGAGTGGGAACTTTGTCTGTTTGCTTTTGTGCAGCGTCTGAGCTGCTCTACTATCTGTGTGGCTGGGTGTAGCTGCAAGGGCATACCCCACAGTTAGTGTGCTCACTGTGTACAGCCTTTCCCTGCATACAAAATCAAAGCATTATAAACCCAAAAGGGGCAAGAAGTAACAAAGGGGGAAAAAAAAATAGAAGGAAAGGGGAGAGGGGAGAAGGACAAGAAAAAAAAAAAAAAAAGGACCAGTTCAGGTCTGAAGTCACTTTGTTAGGCTTACATAATAGAAACCACCCAAAAATGACCCCATTACCCTAAGTTCACACTTGCGCGTTTTACAGCGCGTTAGAACGCGCTGTAAAACGCTCAACACATGCAAACCAATGCTTCCCTATGGGCATGGTTCTCACCTGAGCGTTTTACAGCGCGTCCGAACGCGCTGTAAAACGCCATACGCATAAACAAGTACTTGAGCTTTTTTGGGGGCGTTTGTCGCGCGTTTCCTATTTGCAAAAACGCGCTGAAATACGCGCGACTAAAATGCGCGTTTCAAGAACGCTCAGGTCTGAACCCAGGGTTATAGAAACTACACCCCTCAAGGTATTTAAAACTGATTTTACAAACGTTGTCAATCCTTTAGGTGTTCCACAAGAGTTAATGGCAAATGGAGATAAAATTTCAGAATTTCGATTTCATTTTGCAAATTTTCTATTTTAATCAATTTTTTCCAGTAACAAAGAAAGGGTTAACAGCCAAACAAAACTCAATATTTATTGCCCGGATTCTGTAGTTTGCAGAAACACCCCATATGTGGTCGTAAACTACTGTACGGGCACACGGCAGGGTATAGAGAGAAAGGAGTGCCATGTGGTTTTTGGAAGGCAGATTTTGCTGGACTGTTTTTTTTTACACCATGTCCTATTTAAAGCCCCCCTGGAGTAGTAACTCCATAAATGTGACCCCATCTTAGAAACTACACCCCTCAAGGTATGCAAAACTAATTTTACAAACGTTGTTAACCCTTTAGGTGTTCAATAAGAGTTATTGGCAAATGTAGATGAAATTTCTGAATTTTTTTCGGCAAATTTTCAATTTTAGCAATAACAAATGACAATGTGAGCCGGCCTATACATTCCTGTAATGCCCACTGGCCCCTGGTATTGCCCATACGGCACAGGTAGGTGCCGAGCTACTTTAGAAACCTTGGCGTAGTGTTCGGGCTTAAGACATGTCCTCCACTGCAGGACATGTTGACTAATCTCTCAATTTTAACATCAGTTTAAAGGGCTTAGTAAGACCGCAGTGTGCACCTGTTTTGTCATTTGTTATTGCTATATTGTTATATTATTCATCACATCCACACAATTGCCATCTTGTGTAGGATGTCTATCGTGGTACTTGTGGTCTGTTGCGGGCATCAGCATTTTTGGGTTGAGCACACCCTGCTTCATACCACCTTTCAGTTGTTTTGTGTATATATAATTTTTGGAGGTGTATAAACTCCTATGTAAATGTAGCCTGTTTTCCATCCACAGGCTACATTTAGGTGCATCTGTGAGGCCTGGCCCATATTAGCCAGTCTTGGGTGGGGATCACAGCCCTCTCCCTCCTCCAATTGCAGGCATGGATACATGCTGGAGGTAACAGAGGAGTTTGCTGTGAGCCGGCCTATACATTCCTGTAATGCCCACTGGCCCCTGGTATTGCCCATACGGCACAGGTAGGTGAGTGTTAGGTCCCAAGCTACTTGAGAAACCTTGGCGTGGTGCTCGGGCTTAAGACATGACCTCCACCGTTTTTTCAAGTAATAAAGCAAGGGTTAACAGCCAAACAAAACTTAATATTTATTGCCTTGATTCTGTAGTTTTCAGAAATACCCCATATGTGGTCATAAACTACTGTATGGGCACACAGCAGGGCATAGAGGGAAAGGAGCGCCGTGTGATTTTTGGAAGGCAGATTTTGCTGGAGTGGTATATTTACACCATGTCCTATTTGAAGCCCCCCTGATGCAACCCTACAGTAGAAACTCCATAAAAGAGACACCATTTTGGAAACTACCGGATAAGGTGGAAGTTTTGTTGGGACTATTTTTAGGGTACATATGATTTTTGGTTGCTCTATATTAGAGTTGTTTTGATACCAAATTTTTGATTCGGTATCGATACCATGAAAAAGTATTGCGATACTCAATACCATTCCATACCACGTAAAAAACAACCTCCCAAAAAATTAATAAAATAAATTTGTGAATTGCGCTTTTTTTTTTTACTTTTCTGTTACGACGTTCACCGCATAGTATATATTTTTTTTAATTTTTAACAGTTTGGACTTTAGATATGGCGATATGTTTATTTTGTTTATATATAGATTTTATATGTAAAATTGGGAAAGATAGCGATTTCTACTTAATATTTTGGTGTGTTTTTTTTTTTTTTTTTATTTAATTTTTATTTACCATTTCCCCCTTAGGGGTAGAACCTGGAATCTTTTCATCCCTTGTCCTATTCACCCTAATAGATCTCTATCAGGGTGAATAGGACTTCACATTTCCCAGTGCACACAGCAGCAGGGAGCCCCCATGGCAGCCAGGGCTTCAGTAGCGTCCTGGCTGCCATGGTAACCGATCGCAATGTACCATGGCAGCCAGGATGCTACTGAAGCCCTGGCTGCCATGGGGAACTGCCACTGCCACCAATGGAGGGGACCCTGTGGCCACTGCCACCAATGCTCTAAATACTTTAATACTGGGATTGGGGGCGCCCTGCCCACTCATTGAGTTTGATACGAGTGGGGGGGGGGGGGGTCGTACTGCCCACACAATAATTAGCCTTTAATACAGATACAGGAGGCTGATACCGCCGACCCCCACCTCCTGTATCTGTATTAAAGGTTAATAATCATTGTGTGGGCAGGACGGGGGCAGAGCTGCAGGCTGCTTACAGAGGACAGCGGAGGAGCACACAGGAGGAGGAGGAATTCTCTCCTCCCATGTCCATCCTCCTGCACTAATCACCGGCGGCCGCGTCATAGGAGGGAGGGATTCCATAACTCCCTCTTTCCTCACTGTCTATGGCCGCAGAAAACACAGCGTGTGCCGAGCGCTGCACACGCCGTGTCCTAACAGGAGATACTAGACTGCACAGTAGCGCGGTCTAGTATCGAAAAAACTAACATTCCGATACCGAATCGATACTGGCATAAAAGTATCGATTGGGTAATGAAAGTTCGATACCCGAAACAACCCTACTCTATATTACATTTTTGTGAGGCAAGGTTACCAAAAAAAGAAATTTAGAAATTTCGTTTCCATTTGCCATAAACTGTTAAGGAACACCTAAAGGGTTAATAAAGTTTGTAAAAGTTTTGAATACCTTGAGGGGTGTAGTTTCTTAGATGGGGTCACTTTTATGGAGTTTCTACTCTAGGCGTGCATCAGGGGTTCTTCAAATGGGACATGGTGTAAAATAAAAGGCCATCAAAATCTGCCTTCCAGAAACCATGTGGCGTTCCTTTCCTTCTGCGCCCTGCCGTGTGCTTGTACAGCAGTTTACCACCACATATGGGGTGTTTCTGTAAACTGCAGAATCAGGGCAATAAATATAAAGCAGATTCTTAAGGACGCGGCGATACCTAATATGTCTACTTTTTTTTATTTATTTAGGTTTTACACTATATTAAACAAAAAAACAAAAAACAGTTTAGTATCTCCATAGTCTAAGAGTCAGTTTTTTTTTAGTTTTTAGCCGATTGTCTTATGTAGAGGCTCATTTTTTGTGGGATGAGAGGATGGTTTTATTGGCACTATTTTGGGGGGCTATTACTTTTTAGTCGCTTGCTATTACACTTTTTGTGATGTAAGGTGACAAAAAAATACCTTTTTTTTGCACCGTTTTTATTATTATTTTTTTTACCGTGTTCATCTGAGGGGTTAGGTCATGGGGTATTTTTATAGAGCAGATTCTAACGGACGCGGCGATACATAATATGTTTATTTTCTTTCTTTATTTTAGTTTTACAAAATATTTTTTTTGGGGTGTCTCAAGTCTGAGAACCATAGTTTTTTTTCGATTGTCAGTGGCTAAATGGAATTAAAATTGGGGAAGGGGATTATAAATTTAGTACTCCATGGAAATGTGGTACTCCCTGAAGCAACCAATAACGCAGAGGCCCGGATGATCAGGGCACGTGTCACACTAAGGAGTGGTGTCCTTCTGTATCCCCCTCCTGTGACACACTATGCATTTTTTTGGGGTCTGTCCCTTCTTTCCAGTATGGGGGACCACACCTGGAAAGTGTTGGCCAGGGACAATCCGGGCGCCTCCAGTTCCCGAGGTACTCCGGCCTGCTCTTTCCCGGTCAGAAAAGATCAGGTCCTTGAGGACTGCCTCATAGAACTGGTGGAATTTTCCTGTGTTGCCAGCGCTCCGGACAGCACAAAAGAGTTGTACAAGGCAACCTGTACCAAATAGACCGCAACTTTTTTGTACTATGCCCGGGTTTTGCGCATGGCATTATATGGCTTGAGGACTTGATCAGAGAGATCAACTCTTCCCATATACCGATTGTAGTCGATGATACATTCGAGCTTGAGGACCGTTGGCGCGGTACCTCGCACAGGGACAGGGTGATGTCGTTACCGTGAATTGTGGACAGCATAAGGACATCCCTCTTGTCCTTATATCTGACCAGCAACAGGTTTTTACTGGACGTGGATCTGGCGGCGAGGGACTGGAACAAGGGGATACTAGTATAAACGTTATCCACGTACAGGTGGTAACCCTTATCTAGCAGTGGGTGCATAAGGTCCCACACAAGTTTCCCACTAACACCCAGAGTGGGGGGAAATTCTGGGGTTTCAATATTTCATACACACGAAAGTAAGTGTACCCTGAGGTACTCTCATAAGGTACTTTGTGAGGTACTCTCACAAAGTTTGTACAGCTTCACGCCATATCTCGCCCGCTTACAGGGAACATACTGGCGGAAACTGAGTCTCCCCTTGAAAGCAATGAGAGACTCATCAACCGCGACCTCCCTTCCAGGTACATAGGCCTCCAAAAATGTGGCCCCAAAGTGATCGATGACCGACATGATTTTGTACAGACGGTCATAGGCAGGATCACCTTGGGGGGGACATGTTGCATTATCTGCATAATGCAGGCATTTCCGAATGGCCTCAAAATGGGAGCGTGTCATGGCCGTACTGTAAAGTGGGGTCTGGTAGAGGACGTCCCGACTCCAGTACAGCCTTACAATGGTTTTTTTGACTAGGCCCATGTGCAGCACGAGGACCCAAAACGTCCTCATCTCGGCTGCACTGACCGGAGTCCAGCCACCAGCCCTAGCTAAAAAGGAGCCCGGGTGTTGAGCAATGAACTGTTGGGCGTACAAGTTAGTTTGCTCCACCATCAGATTCACAAAGTAGTCACTGAAAAAAAGACTAAAATAGTCGTATTCAGTGAAGCTCACTGTGGGAATCTGGGGTACAACATGCAGGTTCTCCGGTAGGGGGCTCTGGTGAACTTATCTGGTGGGCCGGAAAACTTGTACAAGCCCCAGAGCTGCTCATAATAGTGTGGGCCACAGGGTCCCTGGCATGGCGGTCACCTTGCTCCGCCTGGCGGCATCTCCGCCGCCTTGGGGGCTCATCATCATCGCTAGATGATGAGGAGGACGCGGATGACAAGAGGAAAGTGGGGTCCCCCTCGTCCTCACTGGGGCTCTCGGAGTCGGTGGCAAGCTGGGGGTATGCCTCCTCGGCCGAGAACATCCGGCGGGCCATAGGAGAGTGTGTGTGCGTAGAAAACTTTATTTAGTGTGCGTGTGAGTGGGGGCATCGGTGTTCACGAACTTTGCCGTAAGCCTAACAGAAAAAAAAAAACTCTCTGATCAGCCGTCCAAAGCTGATCAGCGGTGGGGTGGGCCATGCGCTAACAGTGGCTGGACGCTAAGAGTCAGCTACGCAAAAAAAAAAAAACGCCCAAAAAAATGTGTGTGTATGGGGGGGGGGGGGGTCTCAAGGGGGCAAGCTGCAGCAACCCTGGGGGGGGGGTCTGTGACAGATGCAACAGTCACAAGTTTTTTGTTTTTTTTAACACTAAACTGTCCCTGAGTATCCTTGCCTAACCTAAGCTGTCCCTAACCTGTCCCTAACGTACCTGCTAGCGCCAGATGGCACTGTGGAGGTTCGGAAGGGGGGTGCTGGCTCTGGACGACAAAGGCTGCTCTCTCTCCTCGCTCCAGACGCCGGATGGAGGAGGAGAGGAGAGCAGGGGGAGTTAACGCCCGCCCGTGCAGCCAATAGGAAGCGATCCTGTGAGGTCATGTCACCATCACCTCACAGGATCTAAGGATGGTGATTGGTGGTGTATTATCACACCACCGATCGCCATCCTATTCCAGGTTATCGGGTCACCAGAGACCCGGATACGCAGCAAACCGCAGGTCTGAATTGACCTGCGGTTTGCTGCGATCGCCGATACAGGACCCCCCTCGGCATTGTCACAGAGTGCCTGCTGAATGATTTCGGCAGGCACTCTGTTCCAACCACCGCGCACCGCGCAGCGGCGATCATAAATACACAGGACGTACTGGAAGTTTTTCAAGTCCTCGTCAAGCACAGACTCAAGATCAAACCCTCTAAGTGCTACCTACTTAAACCAGAAGTCAAGTACCTGGGACATGTCAGTTCTGAAGGTGTCAAGGCCAACCCAGAGAAGATAGCCGCAGTCCGGAATTTGCCTACTCCCACCACAGTAAAAGAGGTGAGAAGTTTTTTTAGCTTTGCAGGATACTACAGACGTTTCATCCCTTACTTCGCCCAGATTGCTGAACCAATACAAGAACACAAGAAGTACCAGAAAACCCAGATACCAATCGAATGGGATGAAGACAGAGATATCGTTTTCCAACTCCTGAAGAAGAAGTTGACAGAGCCACCTGTCTTAGGCTATCCAGATTACCATTCCATCTCTACACTGATGCCAGTAAGAAAGGCCTGGGAGCTGTCCTGTCTCAACTGCAAGAAGGTAAAGAGAGAGTAATTGCTTATGCTAGCAGAGCTCTTAGAGGTGCTGAGAGAAATGACCAGAACTATAATTCCTTCAAGCTGGAATTCCTTGCACTGAAAAATGTAAAGACTATCTTGCAGCAACACCATTTGTGGCCTATACTGATAATAGCTCACTGGCTCATCTCAACACAGCCAAGTTAGGAGCCTTAGAACAAAGATGGGCCTCACATCTTGCTAACTACAACTTCGTAGTCAAGCACAGAACAGGCAAGTCAAATGAAATTGCAGATGCCTTATCCCGTCTGTCTACGAGAAAAGACCCTACTGAACAGGAAGACATATGGGAAGACGTAAAGATGCCGGCTTTCTACAAACATTTTTCCCAACAAAATGTTATCACTAGCAAAGGTAAATAAGTCCTCAAGCTCCAACAGCAGAGAAATCCAGAACCCCAAGTTGAGAAAGAAAGGTGGATCAAATTGCAAGCCGAAAGTAGAGTATTAGGTGAGCTACAAGATTTCTTCACTAGTGGAAGAACACCAGAAAGAATCCGCAGAAATCCGCAGAAAGAATAGAAATCCAGAGCTACTAAAGCTATGGAGACACAGAAAGCAACTGTTCATGCAAAAGAGACTAATGTTACGAAGAACCCTAGATCCCGTCACCAATGATCGGCTGTATCAAATTATAGTACCACGCCGAGATGCCAGAATTACCTTTGAAATGTACCATGATAGGTCAGGACACTTTGGTGTACAAAAAACAGAAGCTACCATCGTGTTGTGCCTTTTCATAAGTGTAAACATTTATATGTAATTATTCTAATCATAATGGATATTAATGGCCTATACAAAGCCATGTCATTATATTCACCATTTTGCATGTCTTGCGTTAACTGAAGTTCAAAGAAAGGACTGGTCATTAGAGTTTCTCTCAGCAGATGTGAGGAGTCATTCTTGCCTCCTTATAGATTTACGACTGAGATAAAAAATATTCTCCAAATAAATATTGTACTTATTATCCTTATAATTAGTGTCTATTAATGAAACAGAAATGTAATATCTGTTTATTCATCTAATGAACCTTCGTTTTTAGTATAAGATGATCAATAAGTCACGTATGTATTATGTTATATTGTTATATATTATGAAGGACCTTGGTGTATCCAGTATATTGTGTATTTCTCGTGAGGAGAGAATGCATCCCTAAAAGAATATTGAAAAGGATTTAGGTTTGGACTTTGCTAATGAGGAAAGATGTGTTGTTGTTACTAACAATCAATCACCGTTAAGACAGCTAAGGAGATAAGTACACCTGTGGTAGAACAGAAATCCATTGTATTTCTTATCTGGAATTGCCAGTGTAAAAACCATCAAGATCATCCCTCCGAGCCTGTATTATAATTGCTATACGTGTCAAAATGAATCCCTCAGTTCTGATTTAAGGCTTAAAGATGTCAAACGTATAGGATGAAGATGAAGTCAGACTTGCATAGTTAACTCTTTATAGTATGATGCTAATAGCTTATACAACAGTGCCACCTAGGTATAAGTAGGTGGCATTACAACAGTAGCAGAACTGCATTCTGGGTGATGTAGTGACAGCACAACCCTTATCATATGTACACGCCTCTCCGACAATGATTGGACTAGGAAGGTGTGTCTAACTGATAAGGTTGTGGATAATAACCCACATAATCCCAATTATTAGAACATTCGGAGAGCTGACTTCTCCGATACTCTGCACATCACTTGACCCTGAGGTAATGTATATTTTTGTCATATGTAGTATTAACTAAATTATTCCTTGATATTTAGCCAAAAATCACAATTTTATGTGGATAGATAGTGTTAAGGTGCTATATCAATATTGGCGCTATTCAGTAACAATGTATATTACTGAATAAAAGATTTAATATTCATATTAAGAGAACTTCTTTGATAGAAATCTTTATATTCCCTAGTCTAATATCAAGCTGATAATTTATAAGCTTTATTGCAATACTACTATACTATCCGAGATTGGTCATAGTTTTGGCAGAGCAAGGGTTCGTATCTGTCATTTTTTTAATTGAATTTCTATGCATAATCAGTTGATGGTATATCTCTCATAATTGTAAGCAGAATTTGTATAAAAAATTCTCGTGTTTTAATTTGTGTTCTGTTGGCACCATCTAGTGGCGGATTTTGGGTACTACATTTTTCATTGCATATATTTTGGTTCTATATTGATTATTATTGATTGTATCTAAATTATTGTATAATAAATCATTTATATTTTTGCATAGACGCTTGTACCTAGTTTTTACCGATTGCACAAAATAATTAAGGTCTCGATCAAACTCTTTTTGAGGTGTTTTATTATGTCCACCTCTGCAGATCAATACATTTCTGACATTTTTCTTTGATCCTCTCTTTTATATAAAGCATTTGCTTTATATACCCGACACTATAGTCGTGTCAGAAACATCTGAAGATGGCATTTTGTCTACAAGAGATAGAGTTCTTATCTTGGTGCCCACGAGATAGTAGACAAGGTGGGAGAAGTAAACTACAAACTATACCAAGTTGAAAGCCATGTAAACTTGATCAAGCCCTGGAAATACAAGGAATTATTGGTGACCCACCGACAGTAGTGTACCTCTAATATAGGCAGACCACGCAGATGCTACAGGGCCCATGGGAGGAGGGGGCCAGGAGTGGATGTAAAGCCGATTATACTACAACAATAGATACTGCTTGAGTCCTACCTGGGGCTCTGGTGGGCCCTGCTTCCCCTGTTGCCTGGGCCCTTACCCCCCTTACAAACTTTGTGTATGTTTCTGTGGCTGCCACAGTTACAGACTGTCCCCACTGTAAGCAGAGGAGAGAGATCTCTGTCAGCTGAGCGCTGCACTGGACAATCAGCGTAGCTAACAGATACAGAAGCCAGAGAGAATGAGGACTGCTGCTCCCATGTGGGACACCACGCTGGCCCTTCCTGTCTCAGGGAAGGCTGACTGCTGGACTAGACCCACGGAACAGCCAGACACAGAGTGAGTAACAAGAAGTTCATGATCTGGTTGTTGGAGAGGGAGGGGGCAGTGATTCTGCCTTCCTAAGCAGCATTGACCAGAGTTGTCGTTTTTTTTGGGTTGGGCGAGGGAAAACACTTCTCTATATAAGCATCAGTAGCAGAGTTTAGAGTCCCAGGCAGAATTCCCCCCCGTCCCCCCATTTACTCTGCCTGGTGCACACTAAGCATCAGAAACAAGAGTTCATGGCATGGAGGGGGGTCTGCTTGGGTAAAAAAAAAAAATATATATATATATATATAATAATCTCTTAATTGAATAAAAAAAATGTTCAAGGCATTTATATACTACTTCATTCCTTAAAATATAAGGATTTGTGTGTTATTTTTAAATATTTATAATTTAAGAATAGGGATGAACTAACTTCTGTTTTCAAGTTCGGCGTACAAGGTTCGGGTTGTCAAAGATTTCCGTTATGGATTCCGCTACCACAGACCATTAGTTATGGTGGGTGATAGCGGAATCCATGACGGAATTCTTAGATAACCCGAACCTTGTACGCCGAACTTGAGAACAGAAGTTCACTCATCCCTATTTAGGAGTTAATTGTAATCAGTTGGGAATCAATATACAGGTGAAACTCGAAAAATTAGAATATTGTACAAAGTTCATCATTTCAGTAATGCAACTTAAAAGGTGAAACTAATATAAGAGACTCATTACATGCAGAGCGAGATATTTCAAGCCTTTATTTGTTATAATTTGGATGATTATGGCTTACAGTTTATGAAACCCCCAAAGTCACAATTTTGAGGTACCCTTTGCTCAGGGGGTATGGATTAATTAGCTGACTAGAGTGTGACACTTTGAGTCTAGAATAGTGAACCTTTTCACAAAATTCTAATTTTAAGCTGCATTAATGCAATTCCTTTTAATTTGCATTACTGAAATAAATGGACTTTTGCACGATATTCTAATTTTTCGAGTTTCACCTGTAAAGATATATATATACATACACACACACACACACACTAGGTGAACCTGAACAATATACACACACAAACTATCCTCAATATACAGTAAGTATCATAGATATATACATATATAAATATATAAACACTAGCAGAGGGACCTCGCACACGTATATTTCATCTATTTCATTTATTGTTTTTATGTGTCGTTAAAAGATATTGACAGTATCCCCCATAGCAGTGACCTCTACAGTACCCCGCCCCTTTAACAGTGAACTCCACAGCCCCTCACCCCTTAACACTGACTACCCCCATAGTGCCCCGCCTCCTTAAAATGGGACCTCCACAGGAGCACACACCTTTAATAGTGAATTTCACAGCACCCCAACTCCCTTGACATTGACCTCCTCAGGGGCCCGCCCCTTAACACTGCCCTCCATAGGGGACTGTCCCCTTATCTGTGACCTCCACTGTTCCCTGCCCCCTTAACAGAGACCTCCACAGCCCCTCTCCGTTTACCAGTGACTGCCACTGTTCCCTGTTCCCTTAACAGTGACCTCACAGTACCCTCTGACTTAACAGTGACCTCTACAGCAGCTGCCCCTTTAATAGTAACCTCCACAGCGGCCTGCCCCCTTAACAGTAACATCCACAGTGAATGCCTCTTTAACAGTGACCTCCTTAGCCGCTGCTCCTTTAATAGAGGCCCCTGCCCCCTTAACAGCAGCTGCCCCTTTAATAGTGGACCCTCAACCCTTAATAGTGACTTCCACAGTGCCCGCCCCTTTAACAGTGACCTCCACATCGCCCTGCCCCTTTAAGTCTGGGGCTACATGATGACATATGTTGCGTGACATTTTGTCTTACCAAAGTCGCGCAACAATTTTTATAATAATAGGTTATGGTGTCGCACTGTGACATGCTGCGACACAACAGTCGCAAAAAATCCATCCAGGATGAATGCATGTAACATAGTAACATAGTACATAAGACCGAAAAAAGATATCTGTCCATCCAGTTCGGCCTGTCATCTTGCTAGTTGATCCAGAGGATGGCAAAAAACCCTGTGAGGCAGAAGCCAATTTTCCCCACTTAAAGGGAACCTGTCACCAGGAAATTCACTGATAAACCAGGCATGCTGAGTTGTAGGGCTCACTCTGCTGAATATAATGATACCTTTCATTGGTGATCTGTTGCTTTATTGTGGAGTAAAAGTATTTTTAATCCATATGCTAATAAGTTGATTTGAGTCCAGTAGTTGATATGAGTCCAGCGTTTTTTCTATTCAGAGCTGTAGCCACTCCCCTATGAATGAATGATGTAATAAACTCCGCCCCTTTACACCTGAAAAAGTGAATAGGGGAGTGGCTACAGCTCTGAATAGAAAAAACGATGGACTCAACTACTGGACTCAAATCAGCTCATTAGCATATGGATTAAAAGTACTTTTTCTCCACAATAATGCAACAGATCACCAATGAAAGGTATCGTTATATATTCAGCAGAGTGAGCCCTACAAGGCAGCATGTCTGGTTCATCAGTGAATTTCCTTGTGACAGGTTCCCTTTAAGGGGAGTAAAAAATTCCTTCCAGACTCCATTCAGGCAATCAGAATAACTCCCTGGATCAACGACCCCTCTCTAGTAGCTATAGACTGTATTATTATTACACTCCAGAAATACATCCAGGTCCCTCTTGAATTCCTTTATTGTACTCACCATCACCACCTCCTCAGGCAGAGAGTTCCATAGTCTCACTGCTCTTACCCTAAAGAATCCTCTTTTATGTTTGTGTAGAAACCTTCTTTCCTCCAGACGCAGAGGATGTCCCCTCGTCACAGTCCTGGGGATAAATAGATGATGGGAGTGATCTCTGTACTGACCCCTGATATATTTATACATAGTTATTAGATTTCTTCTCAGTCATCTTTTTTCTAAAGTAAATAACCCTAATTTTGATAACCTTTCAGGGTACTGTAGTTGCCCCATTCCAGTTATTACTTTAGTTGCCCTCCTCTGAACCCTCTCCAGCTCTGCTATGTCTGCCTTGTTCACAGGAGCCCAGAACTGTACACAGTACTCCATGTGTGGTCTGACTAGTGATGTGTAAAGTGGTAGGACTATGTTCTTATCACAGGCGTCTATGCCCCTTTTGATGCAACCCATTATCTTATTGGCCTTGGCAGTAGCTGCCTGACACTGGTTTTTGCAGCTTAGTTTGCTGTTTATTAAAATTCCTAGATCCCTTTTCATGTCAGTGTTACCAAGTGTTTTACCATTTAGTATGTATGGGTGACTTGCATTATTCCTTACCATGTGCATAACTTTACATTTGTTAGTGTTAAACCTCATCTGCCATTTCTCTGCCCAAGCCTCCAATCTATCCAGATCCTTATGTAGCAGTATATTGTCCTCTTCAGTGTTAATTACTTTACACAGTTTAGTGTCATCTGCAAAAATTGATATTTTACTATGTATAGTGTGGTAAGGTGCAGGGTGCCGTCCTAGATGGCAGGTACGTGTCACCGAGGTTGCTGGCCTCGGTGAGGTGAGAGCCGGGTTTTTGTCTGCAGCAGCTAGTGCTGTTTGACTTTGTTAAATAGCATGGCTGCAAAGCCGATCCGGGCCGGCTCTTACTGGGAGCAGCTAAAGAGTAGGGTGGGTGGCTGCTCCCCACGGTCCAGTCCGAGTTTTGGGCTGGGTTTATAAACTCAGCCAGCACCACCAGCTGTGAGTGTGATTATCCTGGAGCTGCTAACAGGGCTGGGAGTTCTCTGTCCTGGAGGAAAGAGCTCAGCAAGGAGGTATTTTGTTCCTGGCTACCTGAAGCTGGATTCTCCTGCGGCTGGGCCGACAGCGTGGTGCGAACCTGCACCTACACCTCCCAGGTGACTGAACCTGTGTTGGACTGTTTTTGTTTGGCTACGTTATTTCCGTTGTGTGTGAACTGTCACCAAGAGACTGTTTTTCATTTTGTGTGCAAGTGTGAATAAAACACTGTTTGTTGCACAATCTGGACTCCTGGTTTTGCCTCTAAACTGCACCCGCACCGCTGTCTACCAGAGCGACTCCCCACATTTGGTGTCGGATGCGGGCATGCGCAGTGAGGCTGGCGTGACCGCCGAAGTTTGTTTGTTTTGCTGGGCACAAGTGCATGGCATATATTAAGCCAGCAAAGCTACAAGTAGGAATTACTGGCAACATGGAGGCGGCTGTGAAAGCTCTCATAGAGGCTAACGTGCAGCAGCGGGAGACCAACCAGCTACTGTTACAGCACGTGATGGCGTTACAAGCTGCAGGAGCGTCCCACCACGACCATGATGCCCGGAAAGCGGTCCGTGCGGCGATCCCAAAGATGACCCCCTCGGACGACGTTGAGACATATCTGGCGGTCTTTGAGAAGGTAGCCGTGAGGGAAAAGTTACCCCGTGACCAGTGGGCCGAGGTGGTCGCTCCGTTCCTGGCATCCGGGCCCCAGCAAGTTTTTGACTTGGCAGATGCCCAGGCTGCTGATTACCCCACGGTGAAGGGGAGATCCTGGCCAGATTGGGGGTAAACGTGTTGGTCCGGGCTCAGCGGGTCCACCAGTGGGACTATAAAGCGGCTGAACCCGCCAGGCCGCAGTACTATGAGTTGCTGCATCGGTTGCAAAAGTGGCTGCAGCCTGATGTTCTAAGTCCGACTGCTATGCTGGACCGTCTGCTGGCCGACATGTTCTGGAGGGCCCTGCCTTACCCCCTTCAGCACTGGATTGGCCAGGTATCCCCCACTAATGCCCTGGAGATGGTCGACCTGGTGGAGCGTTACGAGGCCACCAGAAACCTGCAGGGGAGTCTTGCTGGGAAGGGGTCAGTCAAACCCCGGAGGCCTCCGCCCCAGTTCCGACGTTCGGCGACAGAGAGGCCTGCCCGGAATGTACCCCCTGCGGATCCGCCTCCCGTGGTATGCTGGAGGTGTCAGGAGCCAGGCCACATCAGGGCCGACTGTCCGCATCGGGATGAGCCGATGGATGTGAACTATGGGGGCGCCACTCCCTGTATGCACGGAAGCTGTGCGCAACTGGCACCCGTGAGGTGCAGGATAATAACCACCTGTGTCAGGTAGAGGTGGGAGAGTCTCTGGCGGTGGCCCTGCTGGACTCCGGGAGTCTAGTCTCCCTGGTAAGAGCTGCCCTAGTACGGCCTGCGGAGTATACCGGCCGTAAAATCGGGGTCCTGTGCATCCACGGAGACCTAAAAGATTACCCCACTGCACTAGTGACTTTGTCCACAGCGGCTGGTAAGTGGACCCACGAGGTGGCTGTCGCTGCTAAACTCCCACATGAACTGATACTTGGGAGGGACTTCCCAGGTTTCCCGGCACTGTGGCCGGCGATAAAACTGTCTGATGGACCCGAGACAGGGGTAACCCTAGGAGAGTGGCCTGATACCACTGGAAGGCCAGAACCCTGGGAGCCCGAGTCTGAAGGGCCAGCGGTAGGGGTGACCACTGCTCCAGCGGTAGAGGGGGAGACAACCCCACTAAGTGTAATGGTGGGAGACACGGAGGACTTGCCACCGGGACCTGAGTTGGCAGACCTCAATGTCTCAGGGGAAAATTTTGGGACCGCACAACACCGGGACCAAACCCTAACCAGGGCCTGGGAAAGTGTTGTAATGATTGATGGTAAACCCCAGAAACCTGGGGCTGAATTAATGTTTCCACGATTTATTGTCCTTCAGGATATGTTGTATCGGGTGAACCAAGTCCGAGGTGAGCCAGTTGAACAGTTGGTGGTGCCCACCGCATATCGCAAGCTTGTTATGGAGCTTGCCCACCAACATGTTCTTGGGGACACATGGGGTGGCAGAAAACGCAGGACCGCATACTACAGCGATTTTACTGGCCCGGTTTCTTTAAGGAAGTAGAGGAATTCTGTAAGTCCTGTCCGACCTGTCAGGTAAATAGCCCCCAGCCGCATTACCGAAGTCCCCTGGTCCCTCTCCCAATAATTGAGGTCCCATTCGAGCGCATTGCCATGGATCTGGTCGGACCCGTACCGAAGTCTGCTAGGGGTCACCAACATATCCTGGTGATTCTGGACTATGCTACTCGATATCCAGAGGCGGTACCTCTGCGACATACCTCGGCTAAGCTCATTGCCAAAGAGTTAATGGAAATGTTTTCCCGTGTGGGCCTGCCAAAAGAGATTCTGACAGACCAAGGGACCCCTTTTATGTCCAAAGTTATGAGGGAACTGTGTAAATTATTGCGTATAAAGCAATTGCGGACGTCCGTTTACCATCCGCAAACGGACGGTCTTGTCGAAAGGTTTAACCAAACTCTCAAAAATATGTTAAAAAGGGTGGTGTCTAGAGATGGGAAGGACTGGGACCTGCTTCTGCCCTATCTCATGTTCGCAGTGCGAGAGGTACCCCAGGCCTCTACTGGGTTCTCGCCCTTCGAACTACTTTATGGCAGACACCCTCGGGGCCTGTTGGATATCGCCAAGGAAGCGTGGGAACAACAGCCTGTCCCCCATAAAAGTGTTATTGAGTATGTCACCCAGATGCAGGAACGGATGGAAAGGGTGTTGCCGCTGGTCCGGGAGCATATGGAGGCAGCGCAACAAGCCCAGAGTAGGGTGTATAATCGTCAGGCTCGGGTACGGGACTTCAATCCGGGAGATCGGGTTTTGGTTCTGGTACCCACCCTTGACAGCAAATTCCTAGCTAGGTGGCAGGGCCCCTATGAGGTGATCGAGAAGGTAGGGGAAGTAAATTACAAAGTACACCAGCCAGGGCGGCGCAAGCCGGAGCAGGTGTACCACGTGAATTTACTTAAGCCGTGGAAAGATAGGGACGCGGCCGACGACCACAGCCCCCGGCCAGGGCTTCTAGGTGAAAAGGGTCCAGCCCCACAGTTCGAGGCCTGTGAAGCCGTAACCACGGTAAAAATTGCAGACAGCCTATCTTCCAAACAAGTTCAGGAAGTCAGGGAGTTCCTCAGTCGGAACACGGATGTGTTCTCGGACCTCCCTGGCCGCACGTCTCTCATCCGACATGACATCGTCACTGAGCCTCAGGCCAAGGTCCGGTTAAAACCATACCGGGTACCCGAGGCTCGGCGGCGGGCCATCGCGGAGGAAGTGCAGTTAATGTTGAAGCTCGATGTCATTGAGGAGTCGAAAAGTGAGTGGGCCAGTCCCATAGTCCTAATACCCAAGCCGGATGGGACGTTGCGGTTCTGCAACGACTTTCGCAAGTTAAATGAAGTATCCAAGTTTGACGCGTATCCCATGCCCCGAGTAGACGAGCTTGTTGAAAGTTTAGGACAAGCCCGTTATTTTTCTGTGCTGGACCTCACTAAAGGGTACTGGCAGGTACCCTTAACGGAGTCGGCTAAGGAAAAACCGCATTTGTTACCCCGCAGGGCCTGTATCACTACAAGGTGTTACCCTTTGGCCTGCATGGCGCCCCGCCACTTTCCAAAGGTTAATGGACATAGTGCTGCGACCACATCGTCGGTACGCCTCGGCCTACTTAGATGATGTAGTCATCCACAGCACCGACTGGGAAAGCCATTTACCCAAGGTGCAGGCGGTAGTGGATGCCCTGAGGAAAGCCGGACTGACCGCTAACCCAAAGAAGTGCTCCATAGGGTTAGAGGAGACAAAATATCTGGGATATGTAATTGGGCGGGGAGTCATCAAGCCTCAGGTAAATAAGGTAGAGGCAATACGGAGTTGGCCCCGACCGGTCACCACCAGGCAGGTAAAGTCGTTCCTGGGGATTGTGGGGTATTACATGAGGTTTGTGCCCCACTTTGCTACTATTGCTTCGCCATTGACAGAGTTGTTAAAGGGGCGTAAGACAGGGATGGTCCGCTGGAATGAGCAGGCGGAAAAGGCTTTCTCCGCCTTGAAATCGGCCCTGTGTGGGTCCCCGGTTTTGGTGACACCCGATTTCAGGAAGGATTTCGTAGTCCAGACCGACGCCTCTGAGGTTGGCCTTGGTGCGGTACTGTCGCAGGAAGTCAACGGGGAGGAGCATCCCGTTGTCTTCCTCAGCCGCAAGCTCACCCCAGCAGAGACTAGGTACAGCATAGTCGAGAGAGAGTGCCTGGCCATCAAGTGGGCACTCGAGGCCCTCCGTTATTACCTGTTGGGCAGAAGCTTTCGCCTGGTGACCGACCACTCCCCACTCAAGTGGATGTCCCAAGCCAAAGAGAGGAATGCCCGGGTCACCAGGTGGTTTCTGTCTCTACAGAATTTTAAATTCACGGTGGAGCACAGAGCGGGCCGGTTATTAAAAAATGCAGACGCGCTCTCCCGGGTACACTGTTTGTCCTGTGTCCACCCCTCAGGGTTGAACAAAGGGGGGTATGTGGTAAGGTGCAGGGTGCCGTCCTAGATGGCAGGTACGTGTCACCGAGGTTGCTGGCCTCGGTGAGGTGAGAGCCGGGTTTTTGTCTGCAGCAGCTAGTGCTGTTTGACTTTGTTAAATAGCATGGCTGCAAAGCCGATCCGGGCCGGCTCTTACTGGGAGCAGCTAAAGAGTAGGGTGGGTGGCTGCTCCCCACGGTCCAGTCCGAGTTTTGGGCTGGGTTTATAAACTCAGCCAGCACCACCAGCTGTGAGTGTGATTATCCTGGAGCTGCTAACAGGGCTGGGAGTTCTCTGTCCTGGAGGAAAGAGCTCAGCAAGGAGGTATTTTGTTCCTGGCTACCTGGAGCTGGATTCTCCTGCGGCTGGGCCGACAGCGTGGTGCGAACCTGCACCTACACCTCCCAGGTGACTGAACCTGTGTTGGACTGTTTTTGTTTGGCTACGTTATTTCCGTTGTGTGTGAACTGTCACCAAGAGACTGTTTTTCATTTTGTGTGCAAGTGTGAATAAAACACTGTTTGTTGCACAATCTGGACTCCTGGTTTTGCCTCTAAACTGCACCCGCACCGCTGTCTACCAGAGCGACTCCCCACAATAGTGAAAAGAATAGGGCCCAGTACTGACCCCTGAGGTACCCCACTATTGACAGTTGCCTAATCTGAGTACCGTTAATAACCACCCTCTGTTTTCTGTCACTCAGCCAGTTACTTGCAGACATTTTCTCCCAGTCCGAGTATCCTCATTTTATATACTAACCTTTTAGTCCAGATATACGACATCCATTGATTCGCCGCTGTCAAGTCTAGAACTTACCTCCTCATAGAAACTAATTAAATTCGTTTGGCATGACCGATCCCTCATGAAGCCATGCTGATATGGCGTTATTTGCTTATTTCCATTGAGATCCTCTAAGATAGCCTCTTTCAGTGTAGCAGTGTAGTTGCGCCCTATGTGTCGTGCAACTTATTTTCGTTATGTAGCCATAGCCTAAAGCTGACCTACAGCAGTGAAGAAAAATGGCTGGGTTGTTATGGAAACCTGGAATAAATCTGAGTGCATATGACCGTGTGTATGGCAGTTAGGATTTAAGTGAAAGACTTGCAGGCTTCTATTGGCTAATGCAGGTCATTTTTTGTGAATATCTCAGGAAGGGTACAGAGCTGAGGCCCAGTATAAAACCTTCCCGGACACCTGATGTACCTAATTTACATAAATTGTATTTTATATTTGAGCAGGGAGGGGGGAGGGTCCCAGCCCAATGCTGAGTTTTGCTATTGGGCCCCATGGGTTCAATGTATGCCTCTGCCCACCGGGGTGGTAATTTGCCACAATCCATCCCTCCTGTAATGCCTACAGGCTTCTTATTAGGCCTCTGGTCTACCAATATGCAGAGTCGGAACGACAGGTAGGGCGCCACCTCAATAACCATAAGGTGGGGGGGAAATCCTGAATGCATCTTTGGTCTTTCAGCCTCAGGCCGCTAGACTTCAAGGCCTATGAGGCAGTAGAACAGTGCAAAAAGCACCAGTTGCGTTTAAAGAGGTTAGATTAGTAAAAAATATCTGTTTATTCCAAAAACGTGTCCAGTACGCCAGTTCCTCTCCCTTCACTTGGACTTGGGCAAGTATCAGACACAGCCTACAGACATCTTTGACCCTTTGGTTGATCAGCGCGGGTGTAGATTCATTCTCCCATGTGGGAAAAAAAAGACAAAGCACCAACCTAGACCATAAACTGGTTTATTTCATCTACTACTGTACTTTACAGCTGGAGCGGCCTGGGCGCTGGGGTCTACATGGGACACAGTTACCGCACAACCTCTACCAGATGTAAGCGCCACTATTTCCCACAGTCCAACTGAGGAAGTCAGGTCCCTTCCCCAGTACTGTCCCTAGGGGGCAGACCTCCCAGAGGTTAAACAACAGCCCTGAACCACAGAAGCCACAGTTTTCTATGTAGTCTTGCTGTAGACGCTGTCGGTCATTTAATAGGTCGCCTCCTCTGTCCTTAATGACGTGGACCTAGATCAGGAAAGAGAAAAACAGGTCAGGAAACACTGTCCCCCTGCAGTATAAGAGAAATGAGGTGTGTCTGATACTAAACATTACGTAGACTGAGGATGCAGCATGTGGAGTTTTCCTTTAAAGGCTGTGTACACCTGTTTTTTTTATTGCATTGTACTCATTTTACTCTAAAAATAATTTATTAAAAATATGGTGTCTTTTTTTTCTGTACAGAGCTGAGATGCTCTAGTAGCACACTTTGAATTTTCTGTCTTTTCAGTCAGACCAGGAGCTGGCGGGCTGCTAATCTCTGCTCTCTGACCTCCTAAACACTCATTATAGCTCAGCTCTTATCTTACTGATAAGAATGTGGCTTAACCCCTTAAGGACGCATGACGTACCGGTACGTCATGGTTCCCGAGTCCTTAAGGACCCATGACGTACCGGTACGTCATATCTTAAAAACGAGAGTGCAGCGCTGCGGGGTTTAATAGGAACAGGATGTCCACTGAAATCATTCAGCGGGCATCCTGTCAGAGACGAAATGTTCCCCAAGTATTATATTTTAACCCCCACTGCAGCCCCCAATCATATTGTGGCTGCAGGGGTGTAGGGAGGGGTGGTTGCGGGCGGCTTGGGAGGTGCGGCAGGCGGGATCGCAATAGCGATCCCCCGCCCACCTCCTCTGTAATGTTTCCCTGGTGGCTAGTGGTTTTAGCAGAGTGTCAGCACATTGCTAAAAACTGCTGACATCTGTGCTGAAGATGTCAGCAGTTTTAAAGCCTTCCATGCCGCGGTCCGTACGGACTGCTGTATGGAAGGGGTTAACAGGGAGGCAGCTCCCTCCCTCTCCCATCGGGGGGCTGCTGTGCCTTTGCAGCCCCCCGACAGGATGGGATCACAGAGGTAGCAATGAAACTGCCATCTCACCCTGCAAAAAACTGAGCCCCTACATAGGACAATGGCCCAAAAAAATAAAAAAAATATGGCTCTCAGACTATGGAGACACTAAAATATCATTTTTTTTCTAAAATGCTGTTATTGTGTTAAAGTAAAATACATTTTAAAAAAGTATACATATTAAATATCGCCACGTCCGTAAGTCCTTCTGTTCTCTATATATCACATGACCTAACCCCTCAGGTGAACACTGTAAAAAAATAAAAGTGGTGTAAAAAAAGCCATTTTTTGTCACCTTACATCACAAAAAGTGTAATACCAAGCGATCAAAAAGTCACACGCACCCCAAAGTAGTGCCAATCAAACCGTCATCTCATCCCCCAAAAATCATACCCTACCCAAGATAATCGCCCAAAAACTGAAAAAACTATGGCTCTCAGACTATGGAGACACTAAAACATGATTTTTTTTGTTTCAAAAATGAAATCATCATGTAAAACTTACATAAATAAAAAAAGGTATACATATTATGTATCGCCGCATCCGTAATAACCTGCTCCATAAAAATACCACATGATCTAACCTGTCAGATGAATGTTGTAAATAACAAAAAAAATGGTGCCAAAACAACTATTTGTCACCTTGCCTCACAAAAAGTGCAATATCGAGCAACCAAAAATCATATGTACCCTAAAATAGTACCAACAAAACTGCCACCCTATTCCGTAGTTTCTAAAATGGGGTCACTTTTTTGGAGTTTCTACTGTAGGGGTGCATCAGGGAGGGTTCAAATGGGACATGGTGTCAAAAAACTAGTCCAGCAAAATCTGCCTTCCAAAAACCGTATGGCAATCCTTTCCTTCTGCGCCCTGCCGTTTGGCCAGCAGTTTACGACCACATATGGGGTGTTTCTGCAAATTAGAGAATCGGGGCAATATATATTGAGTTTTGTTTGGCTTTTAACCCTTGCTTTGTTACTGGAAAAATTGATTAAAATGGAAAATTTGCAAAAAAATAGCTATTTTCGGACCGTTTTTATTTTTTGTTATTTACATCGTTGAACTGACAGGTTAGATTGTGTGCTATTTCTATAGAGCAGGTTGCTACGGACGCAGCAATACAAAACATGGCTACTTTTTGGGGGGGTTTGTTTCAGTTTTACATAATACAGCATTTTTGAAAAAAATGTTTTTAGTGTCTTCACATTCTGAAAACCATTTTTTATTTTTTGGGCGACTGTCTTATGTAGGGGCTCATTTTTTGCAGGATGAGATGTCTGTTTGATTGGAACTATCTTGGGGTGCATATGACATTTTGGTCGCTTGCTATTACACTTTTTGTGATGTAAGGTGACAAAAATGGCTTTTGACACCTTATGTTTTTTTATTTATTTTTTTGTTGTGTTCACCTGAGGGGTTTGGTCATGTGTTTTTTTTTATAGAGCAGGTTGCGACGGACGCGCCGATACCAAATATGTATGCTTTTTATTTAGTTATTTAAGTTTTACACAATATTATCATTTTTTAAAGCAAAACAAATCATGTTTTAGTGTCTCCATAGTCTGAGAGCCATATTTTTTTAAATTTTTTGGGGGTGATTGTCCTATGTGGGGTATCATTTTTTGCGGGATGAGATGACGGATTGATTGGCACTATTTTTGGGTGCATATAACTTTTTGATCGCTTGCTATTACAGTTTTTGGGATGTGAGGTGACAAAAATGTTTTTTTTTTACATTGTTTTTATTTTATTTTTTTAACGGTATTTACCTGAGGGGTTAGATAATGTGATATTTCTATTGAGCAGGTTTTTACGGACGCGGCGATACATATTATGTATACTTTTTATTTATTTATTTTACTTTAACACAATAATAGCATTTTAGAAAAAAAATATTATGTTTTAGTGTCTCCATAGTCTGAGAGCCATATTTTTTTATTTTTTTGGGCGATTGTCCTATGTAAGGACTCATTTTTTGAGGGATGAGATGGCGGTTTTATTGGTACTATTTTGGGAGGCATACGCCTTTTTGATCACTTGGTATTACACTTTTTGTAATGCAAGGTGACAAAAAATGTCTTTTTTACACCATTTTGGGGGGGGGTTTACGGTATTTGCGTGAAGGGTTAGGTCATGTGATATTTTTATAATGGAGATTTTTACGGACGCGGCAATACCTAATATGTGTAGTGTATTTGATTTTTTTTAATTTTTATTCAGCAGCCCCCCGATGGGAGAGAGCTCCCTCCATGTTAACACCTTCCATACTGCGGTCCGTATGGATCGCAGTATAGAAGGGGTTAAACTGCTCACAGCTGCAGCACAGATGTCAGCAGTTTATAGCAGGGGGTCAGCAATGTGCTGACCCCTGCTATACCCC